>JAXIVJ010003983.1:0-87891 GCA_036785665.1 Chirona hameri
ATATTATATAATATATATTATATATATATATATATAATATATATATATATATAATATATATATATATATATATATATATATATATATATATATATATATATATATATATATATATATATATATATATATATATATATATATATATATATATATATATATATATATATATATATATATATATATATATATATATAATATATATATATATATATATATATATATATATATATATATATATATATATATATATATATATATATATATATATATATATATATATATATATACTATATATATATATATATATATATATATATATATATATATATATATATATATATATATATATATATATATATATATATATATATATATATATATATATATATATATATATATATATATATATATATATATATATATATATATATATATATATATATATATATATATATATATATATATATATATATATATATATATATATATATATATATATATATATATATATATATATATATATATATATATATATATATATATATATATATATATATATATATATATATATATATATATATATATATATATATATATATATATATATATATATATATATATATATATATATATATATATATATATATATATATATATATATATATATATATATATATATATATATATATATATATATATATATATATATATATATATATATATATATATATATATATATATATATATATATATATATATATATATATATATATATATATATATATATATATATATATATATATATATATATATATATATATATATATATATATATATATATATATATATATATATATATATATATATATATATATATATATATATATATATATATATATATATATATATATATATATATATATATATAATATATATATATATATATATATATATATATATATATATATATATATATGTGTGTGTGTGTGTGTGTGTGTGTGTGTATATGTTTTACTGCATTATATTCCTGCTGGCTGCTGGTACAACTCAATAATTCCCACCCATATGTCCATTTACTAAGATAGGAAGAGGCTGTTCTAAAGGACTGTAATATCTCAGTATTCAAATTGATGCTTGTCATTACCGAGCGAGCACGAAGCGCCCATGAGGTTTCTCGTCAACTTACTAGACAAATTTACATTTGACCCGGCCCGACCCGGTCATACAGACGCTTTTCGGAAGCTAATAACTTTGCAACCACTCTCCGATTGAGATTGGGTTTTCACCATTGGATAGGTCCATCAAATCAATTTTGTTTTTGGTATGGTGCGTTCTGATAGAGGTGGTACCGCAGCGCGTGGCAGTTGGCACACGTGAACGTCAAAATGAACAAAAACCTTGCAAAAATGATTCTTGATCAAAAATGGTTGTATTATTATAAGCATTAATTTATACGCTGAAGCATGCAGCGCTCAGGACGTACTCCCATTTTGCGTATTTGAGAAAGGAGATCATGAACAATTTAAAGGGCCTTCCCAAAAGTTGTCCCACCTTCCCAAAAGTTGTCAAATGTACACCGTTTGTGGTGCAAAATATGAAGTAATTGCTACCGAACACGATTATGACATTTGTTTCTTGTAGAGTGCTCAATTTCATAACAAGTTCAGTTTTAATATTTGGGTTGATGTTATATTGAGCTCTAGAGAGCTACACAGAATCCTTTACGCTGCCAAAGTATGGGTACAATTATTCCGAGACAATTCTGGCGCTTTGAATACAAAACAAACCAATTACCAAACAATTGAAACGTAGCAAATATCTCCAAGGTTCACCCTAAAACAAGTCGACTATCATTACCAGTTGGGTAAAGAGAGACGACGCTGTCGGTTTAGAGGCCCTATTCAAATACACATGGGCCTTATTTTTTACAGATGTCAAAATAAAACTCGAATATCTTTTTGATTAGATCATTGTGGTTGTTTTCACTGCTACCATACTTAATTTCAATGCCAAGCCACATGCGCGTCGCCACCACTGGGGACACCAGGGACATTGTCCCTAGTAATTTTCACCCATCTCTAATATGGTCCCATGTTAAAGTACACGTGCACTTGAATTTGTCACCACTAATTGGACATATGTCCCTAGTAACTTGGAGGCCGTGGCGACGCCACTGCCAAGCCATCAAAATGGCTATCTCAACTTAAATATAATGTTAACCCGCGCACTGCAGGGGGGTTGATTTCCGCCCCCCCCCTCCCTCTCAGATTTTTCGCAGATAGCGAAAAAAACGGCGACGCGCAGCGCCGCCGGGTTTTGGCTCACCTGTTAAGACATCAATTGCGCACACTTTTCAAAAACAAATATCCTCGGGTCATCTCAGGTCAGGTCACCAGACCAGGTCAAGTGATCCCACCTCCAAAATTGTTTGCAGTTGTGCCAAAGCCAGAGTTTCTCACTGATAAGTTTGAAACTTACAGGATGTCATGCGTAGAGATCCAAGATTCTGGTCCCAGCGTCCCAGCGCTGGGACCAGAACTGGTTACGGCCGTGACTGAAGCTGTGACTGGTCAGACCAGCGCCATAGGGTTAGCATTGCAGCGCCGTGACTAAAGCTGTGACTTGACAGCTCATGCCGTGACCGTGACTGGGGCTGTGACCAAATATTTAGGATTTTCTGCATCTCTAGTCATGATGGCATAAGAACTTATAATTCGTTTATCTCGGAATTTTGATATCGGTGACCTAAGGTCAGGTCAATTTCGTCACCTCTCCATAATAAGTAAATGGGGAAATATTAAAATGCTTCCTATTTCAAGGATATGCATGATATTAGTCCAATTACTTCTGGATCATGTTATTATAGGATATTCTTGATGATCCAAGTGTAAGTTTTGCTTAGTGACCCCTATGGGGTCATTTGAGGTCATGCGAGGTCACCATCACTTTTTTGTCAAGAACTCCCGACATAATGCAGATAGAGAAGTAAAACAGACAGCAATGTGATTGTCTCGTCGAGCGTGACACGTCTTCCGATATGCAATATGCCCTACTTGGGTCACCACTTGACCTTGGCCTGAGGTCATTTTTTTAAGTGGACTTAACAAGGTCACCATGTATATCATTCAAAGCGCCTTGACGAGATAAATAGAATGGCTTGCACAGTTTTTCGTTATCTTTATTAATGAAAAAGTTAATAGCGAAAAACGATTTTGCAAAAAAAAATCTTCTTTTTTGACCTCTGGAGCTTCAAATATTGATCTGAGATCAAATTTGAGGACGCTTTGTCGATTGAAAATTTAACTGGCTGGCGTTTCCTTTTTCCGTTTGTTTCTAACTAGCATAGTTTCCGAGATATATGGGAATTTCTGGAGCGAAGTCCTAAAACAGGAAAAACTGGAACATTTGACCTTCGATGACCTTTGGTGACCTCAATTTTGACCTGACCCAAAAAAAATACTGAAATACTTTCGATAGAACTTGTATCAAGCTATCAAATGTTTGTATCCGCTTGTCGCTACGTAGCGTAGTTTTCGAGATCTCACGGGGCGGAAATCACCCCCCCCCCCCCTGCAGTACGTGTTTGGCGCAAACCCCCTGCAGTGCGCGGGTTAAGGTGGGATAGTCCCTTTAATACAACTTAATTTTTATGTTGGCATGCATTGAGGCCTGGCAATTTTTCTGGAGGACTAAAATGACTGTGTTACTGCCACGTGTGCTCCCTTACCGTTTCATATTTCAAACCTGTTTTAGCTTTACCAAAGCGCGCTCGCTCGGTCATCGCCCAAAAAGGCGTTTTACTGGTATATTCTGTACATATTTCAAGTGCATCGCTTCTACTGTATGACCATCAACGTTAATCCGAAACTCGTTGGCTTGCCTCTACCTCATCCCACTTTTCCACTGTTTTCACCGCAGTGGTGGATCGCTTGGGCACGTCACAACACCTTAGCTCTTACCAAGCGTCCGAGGTCAGATCTGCCAAGTTGTGAGCACCAACCTCTCTGGGCTCGGAGTTCATCCTCATGCCTCATTTCACGTGTGAGGCTTTTTCGTGCACCTTCCCGTCTCCATCCTTCTTATATTGCACCGGAGCGCAGCGCAAAAACCTGCATTCTGTGAAGGAATTAATTGAAAGCCTTGCAAAAACAGTTCGCAAAAAGAGGGAGTGGTCGCATCCAGCCAAGTTCTGCCGCGAAGCCCGTCAGCGTGTGTGAACGGGTGTGTGATGATCGAGGGTTCTCTTACACAGCTATCACAAACGCTGGCACGCACTGAACCGGAAACACTAAGGCGATGCGGCTTAGATATGCGAAGCTTAAGAGGATGAAGATGCTCCTGCGGTTCCCGTAAAAAGTGTCGCACTTCGGAATGCATGACATGGCTTTAAGGTTTTGTATGGATTATGTGGGTTCTGCTTTAGTTGTCTTTTGTTTAACACCGGATCAGATTACTCAACAGGCTCGACTGTTTTTATACCGGCTTGACCTTGTATTGGGTCTGTCCTTGGACACTAAGAGGGTTTCTTTTTTTACAATACTTGTAGCTTATCGGAGATGGAACGATACGGTTGAACGCGCCGGAAAGTGAATGAAAAAGCCTGTGACGTGCGTTTTCGAATGAGCGGTTGGTCTCTTTTGGTACGCTGTTGCGTCGTTTGGGATTCCACTGGCATGTCTACGTATCCGATGTTTGAAACCTTGTTGAAACATGCATGCAACTCACGTGAGGTTTAGAAACCACCTTCGCTACGTGTGCAGTGCAAGTTCGTGGGCGCAAGGACGCTCGCCAGCAGTGGTATCCGTGAGGTGAAATCAAATAAGGAGCTGGTCTTAGCATATTTTTTCCCGATTGGACGATACTTAGAGAGGCCAGAGTGGGCGAGCTTGACTGAGCCGTACACGAACATGGGCCGGGCCGGGAGGCCTCATGCAACCAACGCAGAGACATGTATAGGTGGCGCTGGTGTTCTGTTTGGACCCAGTGGTGGTGGTACCATAGGTGGCGTTGGTGTTGACGATCAGACCCAGTCGCTCCAGTACCGTAGATGGCGCTGACTGTACATGTCAGACCAGGTGGCGCTGGTGTATACCAGTGCTAGGTAAAGCTGGTACTGTTTTCTTCGGTGTGGGGGCGCTGGTTGGTATCATCCATGATGTGTGTGTGCTCCCAAATGTTTTATATGTATTTCTGAGAAGTGTAGTAGAGGGGTTGACATTTTGAAGTATACTAGCAATGCTGCTGATATCGACGATAGATATTATTAAAGGGAGATAATGACCTTTTTCCACAAAAATGGAGTTAGCACCTGAAATCGATAGACGAGACCAAAATATATTGTAAATTCATCAAATTTTGCATATAACAATTCCTACCGCGAGATATTTCAATTCATAGTTGATAAGCGCTCCACGCTTATAATCAGCAAGCACTCGGTAACGAATTCAGTAAATTAGCCTCCCTACGCATTGTTATTTATCATGAAGGTATGCAATATGTTTCCTGCATTCTATCTTTTGCGAATATGTGCCAAACTTTTATGAACAATCAACAATCATTTTAAAAAAGTGCATTGAAATCGGCAGTTTAGGTAGGCCCCCGATGGCAACCTATTTAGTGTCGGCGATTTGTTTATAAGTGCCCATTCAACAACGTTGAACAGATTGACACAAAAGCGCCAGATGTTGCGCTTTCCAATAGTGTAGGGAAAATACCGATCATAAATTTTCCCAATCTTTCAACTTTGAATTAGGGAATAATTGTATTTAATTCTTAAATTTAGATCACATCATTTTAATACCATAACGGTAGCCAAAGAAAGTGTTGCTAACAAAATCAAAAGGTGATTATCTCCCTTTAACATGCTAATGTGTATATCAAAATTGCAGTACGAAGTAAAGCTGTTTATAGAGCAAATATATATCTTCGCCAATGTACTAGCTCATGTTTATAACCTGAAAGCAATCGATGTATGAAGTAAAATCTTAGCCCATCCGTCATTGACTGGGGGGAGGGGGGCGCCCCCCCCCCCCCCCCCTGACGAACGTTCGCAATAGCTCCAAACTAATAGCTCTATCGAGTGAAACTTCGGGTACCTTTTCCTACATCAATTTTACGTCTTCTGTGCAAAAATGAAGGACATTTCGTCTAAAATTTTAGAGATACAGCGAATTTAGTAACGTCACTACACACGAGTTTGACACAAAAATCCGCTAAACTTTAGCAGGCCGTACAAATTCGATATTTAGAGCAAAATGCAAAAACGTCAAAAGATATTGGCAGGAAATATGAATGGCAAGGGCTACAAAATGGCTATCTCGGATTTGTGAAACTTTTGGTTTTTGACCCAAAACAAAAAACGATTTTTTTTAAAAATCCCCTCATAAAAACATATTTAAAAAAAACGGAAGATATGTTGAAGAATGCGGAGAATACCCAAACCAAATTAAAAGCAATATATTTATGTTTGACCGACTTATGGCTCCCTAAGTATGAATAACTCATGAAGTCATATTTTGCAATTGCGTTTTTTTTTGGCTTCTAGTGACCAGATACAATCAAATAAATGCTAGTACCGTATTTCTGAGATAAAACTTATCTAGAAACATGCCTTTTTTATTTATATTTATCAATTTCAAATTTTTTACCTTATGTGACCTGACCTTGACCTTATATGGTGTCAGATTGTAAAAATGGTTGTTACTATCGAATTATATGTGTATAATAGCCTATACAACATGTGTTGCATGACTTTCGTAGACCTGTGACCTTTTGTGACCTGATCTTGACCTTGACCTTTGCTTACAATTTCATTTTTGCTTATGCGGCATATGTATTATACCTTTGAGAGCACTTTGTGCGATAATAGTCTCAATCTAATCTAAGGCTTTGGATGGAAAGTATGGCCCAAAAACTCAAATATCTCAATTTTGACCTTTGACCTGACCGTGACCTGACATGTGACCTTATTTTGACAATTTGGTGTATCTTTTGGATGCGTCTCATTGAGAGATTTCGAATGCCGCCTTGCTCGTCTCGCTGCGCTTATTGGTTCGGAAGATAACCAGCCACCAGGGAGGGGGCGACCCCCCTCCCAGCCAATGGCGTTCGCCTGAGACCCCAACCAATGCCTGGTTAATCCACATCATGCATTTTATACAACCATTTCGACAATATTATGTTAGTTAATAATATATGAATGTATGGACACTAGCCCAAAAGATCAAATGGCGCTGAGGTACTCGTGCACTGCATTGAATCAGCTTGCGAAGTTTACACAATGCCCTATTGTCTTGATAATTGGCTGATTCGCTTTCGGGTTTCATTGTCACGTCTTGTTGGTAAACTCACGAGTCTGCAGGATTTTTTTTTTGCAACGTTTTATGTATTTTCCTTCAATTCTGAAAAATACCTTCTCTCTGCAATTGCACTGCTAATCCATTTATGTAAACAGCCCACAAGCCTTACAGGACACAGACACAGACACGACACAGACACGAGTTCACGGGAACTCGCGTCTGAATACCACTTTCACGGTAATAAGTCGCCATCCTCGGACAATGAGAGGGGAAACAACCGGCTAGAACCAGTTTCTGCCAGTTCCGTGGCCGCCGGGGGACTGGGAGAACCCGAGACGGCCCGGCCCATGACGCCTCGGAGTCGGCGGCTGTCCAGAGTTACCAACGACCCGGCCGACCTTGGTTCTGACCACGTGACATCCGCCGACCCCGACCCCGGGACACGGGCGGCGGCGGTTAACGACCGGCTGCCCGGAGGTGTGTGATATACCCACCGAGGACTAACGCTTCCCGCCCGACTCTGCCCTCCCGCTGTCCGCCGCCCGTCCGGTGGCTGCCTGCCCGCTGGCGGCGGCGGCGGCGGCGGCGGCGGCGGCGCCCGGCGGCGGCGGCCCACGCTGCCGGCGGCGGCGCGCCCGGCGCTACCGGCGTCGCCCGACGTCACTCTGGCCATCTCGGATGTGTGTTTAGGAGATTCGTCCCATCCGGTGAGATCCTGGACCGAGTCGGGTGGACGATGGGGTGGCCAGAGATAAGGACCGGTATCGAACGGACTACGGAGAGAGGAGCCCCAAGGAGTTGATACGAATCCGAGCTGACGGCTCTCCTGGGCTCAGCCTGATGAAAATGACTGTGATTGCTGCCCGCTGGATGTCACACAGGCCTTCGTTCTTGATGTGGGTTTGGTAGAATGAGGGTGTTTAGAGAGTTGGAGGCACAGACGGTCGCTTGACTGACACAGACTCCTGTTTAGCGGGATTCAGACATTCTGCCACCCGTGTGTCGGTTTTACGCCCTCTGCCGAGCCGGACGCCGCAATCTCAGAACCCCAGAAGAGTGTCGTTTCGTGTGGATAATTTGCACCAGTTTGTTTGTTCTGCCGCCTCATTTGGCGGAGTCCAGCGGAGTTAGTTTTACTGGCGCTAATGTCAGTTTGTGAGTAAATTGACCAAAAGTCATCATAGCTACTCGTGGGACTTCCGTCTTGTGCATGTTTGCACCCGGAGGTTTGTGCAAAATTAAGAGAACCAAAGCTGCCAGATTATCATCTACTCGTCTACTTAAAAGTTTCGAATTACTACCAACTTCATTCGAAATTAAAACAGGTTAGATTCTGCTGTTAACACTCGTTAGATTCTGCTGGAAAATTTAGATTGGACTAGGGGAAAATAGTATCCACTGATAAAATACAAGGTAACATTATCGATCCAGTCCGGTCGTTTGGCATCCGGCCAGTGTTCGTGCAGCCACTACTAACGCCGCGCAGGCGTGACTGCCGATATTGAGAGGTCTCGGATTCGAGCGAAAACGCCGTGTGCCAGCTGGGACGGAGAACACGACCGAACGCTGTCGAAGATCGATTCCCGACCGATCACGCCGACCGCTACACATGCTCTGCGGTGCAGTGCCCGGCCGCACACATTGGCACACTTCGCGCGCACCGCGCTTGCACGTGTCGTAGCAACAGGCCGCGCGACGCGCTCCAAGGAGGAAGTGGATGCGGAGCTCTGGCGATTCACACCGACCTCGTATATCACCTGCCGGCGAATGTCGCGTGCACGCCGCAGCGGCGATCTCAGAGGACCTTCTAACCCGTCACAGCCGGCACCACTGCGATCCCTCATCGTCCCGCCGCGCCGCCGCCGCCGCCGCCGCTGTCGAGCGGACCGTTCTGGCCCAGATCTGCATCATAGCGCTGCGCGGTCAGACGAATGGCCGGCACGCGGCGTCCCGACACATTACCCCACCGCTACCGACGCCGCCTGGTCATTCTATCACCCGAGCTACCCCTGTGTGCGCGTGTCATGCCGGTCTCCGGGCTCATATTTACGATCGTTTGCGGATTATTTACGACTGTGTGGCACGGGGCGGGATGCAGCGGGATGCAGCGGGATGCAGCGGGATGCAGCATCTGCGGACGCTCGCGGTCCGTCCGCCCTGGCTCCGCGCTTAACCATTGGGATTTATGGTCTGTTTATAGCATATTTTCGGCCTCTGTCTCTCTCGTGATATGCGTGCTCTCGGTGACACGACGCAAACGGCCTCGCGGGGGGGGGGGGCGAGGGGGCGGGATGTGGGATGTGGGATGTGGACGAGAGGGGAGGGGGGACTAGGGGGACGGGACGGTGAGGGGGACGAGGGGGGCGGGACGGGGATGGGGACGAGGGGCGGGAGGGGGATGGGGAGAATGAGGTCGGACGGACGGTGTAGGTCCTCTGAGTTCCGCTGGGCTGGGGGAGGGGAGGGGGAGAGGGACGTGGTCACTGCTGTGTCACCACTGGGGGTGTCGGTCACTGCCCGGTAGGTGCACCGCTCGGGTCACCTTTGTTCCGACGTGACTGAGGGCTGAGCCTGAGCCGTAAGTTTGCCGTGCAACACCTGTACAGCCGCTGGGAGACGGCCTAAGCTGCAGGCTGAAAAAGGCACCACCGAGTGACAGCTGTCTTGTTGACCTACCTCAGGTGTCAAAAACACAGGCCTAGCAAACTTGTGCAATGTTTTTATGCTGCGCCCAGCCAGCGGGCAACCGCCTATAATCTCCTGTTTTTATTCACGGAAAAAAAAACTGCGAGTCGGCGAGGTTAGCCAATCGGTGGGTGCGTTATCGTTCTGATCCTCTGAGCAGTGCTGTCACGCACTATCATGCCGAGTTAGCTTCACAGCCGTCCAATTGTATTAGCTGTGCGTGGGCTGAAACACGGGCTTTAAAAGGGATTTATGCCTGCGCTTTACGGCCTACGCCGACTTAGGTGACTGCATTGTCTTCAAAGAAATTGGCAAAGATATTCCGCAATATCAAGATAAAATACCATTCGCTTAGCTAAGTATGGCGTAGCGCTGCTAGTTCAATTTCTTCGTCGAACGTAGTAGGCGCTAACAAGAACCTGTAATTCAATCCTGCTTCATTTTCTCCCGACATTTACGTTCTGATCAGCATCTGCATCGTTTTTATCACGACCAGTCGGATCACCCCCGAATCCATCTCTGCAGCCGCCGGCCGGGCCGCAGCGCCGATTGTTCTCCCACTAATCATATCGAGAGACAAGAAAATGAAATAGATTTAGTCCAGGATGCGATGATCACTCGGGGGTTACGGGGGGGGGGGGGTTGCGGCAGGAGGCGGCAGCGGGCGGGCCAATTTACCCGCGCGACTGATCGAGCGGCTGTCAGCAGCCGGGTCGAGTCACGGGGCAAATCCCACAGTTATCTGAGCAGGATAACACTGGATATCTGAGTTCCGCTGTCTGGTTGGGATAACAGGGCAGATAATAACAGGATAACAGAGTAGCTGTACTACCCTGGGTTGGATAACAGGGCAGATCACCGTAGTTTGACTGGGATAACAGAGTAGCTGTGCTATCCTGGATTGAATAACAGGACAGATAATCGTAGTTTGACTGGGATAACAGAGTAGCTGTGCTATCCTGGATTGGATAGCAGAGTAGCTGTGCTATCCTGGATTGGATAACGGAGTAGCTGTGCTATCCTGGATTGAATAACAGGACAGATAACCGTTGGTTGACTGGGATAGCAGAGTAGCTGTGCTATCCTGGATTGAATAACAGGACAGATAACCGTTGGTTGACTGGGATAACATAGTAGCTGTGCTATCCTGGATTGAATAACAGGACAGATAACCGTTGGTTGACTGGGATAACAGAGCAGCTGTGCTATCCTGGGTTGAATAACAGGACAGATAACCGTTGGTTGACTGGGATAACAGAGCAGCTGTGCTATCCTGGGTTGGATAACAGGGCAGATCACCGTTGGTTGACTGGGATAACAGAGCAGCTGTGCTATCCTGGGTTGGATAACAGGGCAGATCACCGTTGGTTGACTGGGATAACAGAGCAGCTGTGCTATCCTGGGTTGGATAACAGGGCAGATCACCGTGGTTTGACTGGGATAACAGAGTAGCTGTGCTATCCTGGATTGGATAGCAGAGTAGCTGTGCTATCCTGGATTGGATAACGGAGTAGCTGTGCTATCCTGGATTGAATAACAGGGCAGATCACCGTGGTTTGACTGGGATAGCAGAGTAGCTGTGTTATCCTGAATTGAATAACAGGACATATCACCGTGGTTTGACTGGAATAACAGAGTAGCTGTGCTATCCGGGGTTGGATAACAGGACAGATAACCGTTGGTTGACTGGGATAGCATAGTAGCTGTGTTATCCTGGATTGGATAACAGGACAGATAACCGTGGTTTGACTGGGATAACAGAGTAGCTGTGCTATCCGTGGTTGGATAACAGGACAGATAGCCGTTGGTTGACTGGGATAGCATAGTAGCTGTGTTATCCTGGATTGGATAACAGGACAGATAACCGTGGTTTGACTGGGATAACAGAGTAGCTGTGCTATCCGGGGTTGGATAACAGGACAGATAACCGTTGGTTGACTGGGATAGCATAGTAGCTGTGTTATCCTGGATTGGATAACAGGACAGATAACCGTTGGTTGACTGGGATAGCATAGTAGCTGTGTTATCCTGGATTGGATAACAGGACAGATAACCGTGGTTTGACTGGGATAACAGAGTAGCTGTGCTATCCTGGATTGGATAACAGGACAGATAACCGTGGTTTGACTGGGATAACAGAGTAGCTGTGCTATCCTGGATTGGATAACAGGACAGATAACCGTGGTTTGACTGGAATAACAAGAGTAGCTGTGCTATCCGGGGTTGGATAACAGGACAGATAACCGTTGGTTGACTGGGATAGCATAGTAGCTGTGTTATCCTGGATTGGATAACAGGGCAGATCACCGTGGTTTGACTGGAATAACAGAGTAGCTGTGCTATCCGGGGTTGGATAACAGGACAGATAACCGTTGGTTGACTGGGATAGCATAGTAGCTGTGTTATCCTGGATTGGATAACAGGACAGATAACCGTGGTTTGACTGGGATAGCATAGTAGCTGTGTTATCCTGGATTGGATAACAGGACAGATAACCGTGGTTTGACTGGGATAACAGAGTAGCTGTGTTATCCTGGATTGGATAACAGGACAGATAACCGTGGTTTGACTGGGATAACATAGTAGCTGTGTTATCCTGGATTGGATAACAGGACAGATAACCGTGGTTTGACTGGGATAACAGAGTAGCTGTGTTATCCTGGATTGGATAACAGGACAGATAACCGTGGTTTGACTGGGATGACATAGTAGCTGTGTTATCCTGGATTGGATAGCAGGACAGATAACCGTGGTTTGACTGGAATAACAGAGTAGCTGTGCTATCCTGGATTGGATAACAGGACAGATAACCGTGGTTTGACTGGGATAACAGAGTAGCTGTGCTATCCTGGATTGGATAACAGGACAGATAACCGTGGTTTGACTGGGATAACATAGTAGCTGTGTTATCCTGGATTGGATAGCAGGACAGATAACCGTGGTTTGACTGGAATAACAGAGTAGCTGTGCTATCCTGGATTGGATAACAGGACAGATAACCGTGGTTTGACTGGGATAACAGAGTAGCTGTGCTATCCTGGATTGGATAACAGGACAGATAACCGTGGTTTGACTGGGATGACAGAGTAGCTGTGTTATCCTGGATTGGATAACAGGACAGATAACCGTGGTTTGACTGGGATAACAGAGTAGCTGTGTTATCCTGGATTGGATAACAGGACAGATAACCGTGGTTTGACTGGGATAACAGAGTAGCTGTGCTATCCGGGGTTGGATAACAGGACAGATAACCGTGGTTTGACTGGGATAACATAGTAGCTGTGTTATCCTGGATTGGATAACAGGACAGATAACCGTGGTTTGACTGGAATAACAGAGTAGCTGTGCTATCCTGGATTGGATAACAGGACAGATAACCGTGGTTTGACTGGAATAACAGAGTAGCTGTGCTATCCGGGGTTGGATAACAGGACAGATAACCGTTGGTTGACTGGGATAGCATAGTAGCTGTGTTATCCTGGATTGGATAACAGGACAGATAACCGTGGTTTGACTGGGATAGCATAGTAGCTGTGTTATCCTGGATTGGATAACAGGACAGATAACCGTGGTTTGACTGGGATAACAGACGTAGTTTGACAGGGCGCTGCTCGCAGTGGAAGGCTGCTGCTGCTTACCTCTGTTTGGGTCCTGGATTATTATATCCGTAAATCCTTGGCAGACTTGCGGCCACTAGTGAATGACTAAGGACGTCATATCTCTTACCCGGGTTGATTCAAATTCCAACCGTCAAGGTTATCTGAAGAAGAAAAACTTGTGTTGCAACTTCTCTCCCAACTTTATCAACAGCAACATTACTTACGGCGGAACAAGGCCTTCCTCATATTTTCGGGTGGGGCAGCCCATATCCCCTGGGAAGCAAATTAGTTCCCTTGCGATGCAAGTTAAATCACGCATCATGATGTCAAGGAATTTCAAAAACTTCCATCCAAGGCATGTCAAATTACATGGCGTCCGTGGCCTGGCAGAACATGTCATCCATGGACATCCACATGCTGTGCTCCTATGACCGGCGTCGGCTCGGCGGCCCTCTCGGACACCCGTGGTCGTATCCTTGACATTCCTCCCGGACCGGCGTGTCGGACGGACCAGCCAGACAGTGGCCACCGGCGCCTGGCGACCGATTCTGGGGCCCGGTGTCCGATCTCCGCCACCGATCACACATCTCCGACACCCCGCGACCGATCCGCGCCCGGCCCGCACCCGCCCCGCACCCGCCCCGCACCCGGTCCGCACCCGGCCCTCACCCGGTCCGCACCCGGACCGCACCCGCCCCGCGACCGATCCGCGCCCGGACCACACCCGGCCCTCGCCCGGTCCGCACCCGGACCGCACTTGGCCCTAACCCGGACCGCACCCGGACCGCACCCGGACCGCACCCGGACCGCACCCGGACCGCACCCGGACCGCACCCGGACCGCACCCGGACCGCACCCGGACCGCACCCGCCCCGCACTCGGACCGCACCCGGCCCGCACCCGGACCGCACCCGGCCCGCACCCGGTCCACTGCCCTCCACGAGTCCACAGCAAGTGGTGGTCTGGTCTGGTCTGGTCTGGTCTGGTCTGGTCTGGTCTGGTCTGGTCTGGCCTGGTCTGGCCTGGTCTGGCCTGGTCTGGTCTGGTCTGGTCTGGCCTGGTCTGGCCTGGCCTGGTCTGGTCTGGTCTAGCCTGATCTGGCCTGGTCTGGCCTGGTCTGGTCTGGCCTGGCCTGGTCTGGCCTGACCTGGTCTAGTCTGGACTGGTCTGGTCTGGTCTGGTCTGGCCTGGCCTGATCTGGTCTGGTCTGGTCTGGTCTGGTCTGGTCTGGTCTGGTCTGGTCTGGTCTGGCCTGGCCTGGTCTGGTCTGGTCTGGTCTGGTCGGAGCAGCTTCGATCGACACCGAGCCACTCTCCTGATGACATATCGCGCCAACGACGATGTAATCGAATAACACGAGCGTGGACAACATCGGAAATCACTTACTCGAGAAGGGGTGAGCTATCCGTCTAGGTACAGTGAAACCCGAGGCGGGCGTCAGCGGCTGACGGAGAGAAACTGTTCCGGTAAGCGCCGCGCTCCAGTGGAAGTCCAGCCTGATGTATCACTTCTCTCTGCTGTGGCCCGGGCTGAGCAGAGCCGAGACAGAGAAGAGACAGAGCCGAGACAGAGCCGAGACAGAGCCGAGACAGAGCCGAGACAGAGCCGAACTAATCCGAACAGAGCCGAACAGAGCCGAAACAGAGCCGAACAGAGCCGAACAGAGCCGAGACAGAGCCGAGACAGAGCCGAGACAGAGCCGAGACAGAGCCGAGACAGAGCCGAGACAGAGCCGAGACAGAGTCGAGACAGAGCCGAGACAGAACCGAACTGATCCGAACAGAGCCGAACAGAGCCGAAACAGAGCCGAACAGAGCCGAACAGATCCGAACAGAGCCGAGACAGAGTCGAACTGATCCGAAACAGAGCCGAGACAGAGCCGGACAGAGCCGGACAGAGCTGGGGAAGTGACGGTGCGGTACTGGTGCAGTCTGCAGAGGGGTCGGTAGCACGGGGCAGACCGCCCGCTGGTGACGGCAGGCTGGTCAGAGGGCCGCCGCCGCCGCCGATCGTTTGTTGTGACACCACGGGCCGCTGATCACGGGTCGGAGTTGCGGTGGCCGGCGCCGGCGCCCTAGGCCCTGCCGCGGGACGGGAGCAGATTCCTCCGCCCACGCCCGGGCAGCAGCCGTGGCACGCCATAGTTTGGTCAGCCTACAAACAGCATAAATCAGGCATTTTCTATCCAAAATGTCCGAGAATCGTAGTTTCGAAGACTTTTGAGTTTCGATCGGCAAGTAAGTACCGGGTGTGCGTAGTTTTTCGTAGAATGTATGCAAACGTTTCTATAATTATCTGCATTATTGTGTGTAGATTCGTTCCCCTCTGGGGCCTACTCTGCTATCGGGCCAGGCGCGAAGAAAAAAAGAGACTCCGCGACCGTGCGACGGCATGTCTCTGGAGCTGCTCCGCGACCGTGCGACGGCATGTCTCTGGAGCTGCTGGTTATGAATGGGATAGCGGGCAGTTAAATAGGCCCCCACACTGTGACTTCTCCTGTGTAGTGAGACCGTGCATCGTCTTAAATAGGTCATCTCTTTGTGCAGCACAGTGAGTTACTTCTATTTGTGGTGCGAGGCCCTTCTTTGTTCTAAATAAAATGTGTGTTGTACCACACAGATGTTGTGGCTTGGCCTACAGTTGCCCGAATTCCTAAGTTGTAGCCGTTATCTTCCTCGTCGCGATGATTTGGTGAGAACGTACAGTTCTGTTTACACGGAGATGTCGCAGTAAATGGCTCTGGCCTGTGTTATTCGTGATGACCTTTATAATCGCCTGGAGAATGTGGTGGCCGTTTTAACCCGCTCCGTCCGGATAAGACCGGCTGCGTGGCGCTCTGCGCTGCTGTCAGGGACCTCGGCAGCAGGTGTGGCGGCCTCCCATGCTGGAGTGGTCCTTCCCGGCCCGCCACCGCCCCGGTCCTCGCTCCATGGTGCACCCTCCTCGCTCCATGGTGCCCCAGTCTGGAAAACAACCCCCGCTCGGCCGCTTTGTCCGATTTTCGGGCTCGTTATTAACTCGATTCCACACCTCAAAACATCGGGCAAACACCATCAATGGTGATGGGCAAACACCATCAATGGTGTTGACTGGAGCTGGATGGCAAACACCATCAAACACCATCATCGGGCAAACACCATCAATGGTGTTGACTGGAGCTGGATGGCAAACACCATCAAACACCATCATCGGGCAAACACCATCAATGGTGTTGACTGGAGCTGGATGGCAAACACCATCAAACACCATCATCGGGCAAACACCATCAATGGTGTCGACTGGAGCTGGATGGCCGCCGTTTCGGTGCCGATTTGGGGATGGGAGGACTGGAAGGCGTTATAACTACAGGCGCGGGGCACAATTCGGTGGAAAGGTTAAAAATAGCCGAATGTGGCTTCAGGACCGGGGCCCTTGGCATGATAAGTCCTGTGAGCTTGAACCATGGCAGTCATTTGGTGCAATTTTCACTGGCTCTGATAGCTCAGTTTTACTACACTTGCTTCACTTGGAATGCTAAGATTTGCGGTACTCGATAATATTTAAGTAAACGTAGAGTAACGTAAAGCAGTAAACTACGCAACGTGCGTAGTACCTATTTCTGGAAATACGACCTTTATTCTGTTGAAGTTGATGTATCTTCGCCAGCTATAGATTGGTGTAGTCACATATAACAAGAGACCTGGATTTGACACGAAATATTCGGCCTCTTATTTAAGCACGGAGTGAACGACGGTGCTGAACTCGCATCTTCAGAGCCGAGACATTAAAGTGTATCAGCTTAACAGCTCCGTTTCAAATTTCGGCTCTAAAATAAGAGGCCGAAAATTGGGTGTAAAATCCAGGTCTCCTGTTATCTGTGGTGTAGTATATGACATCATTGTATTGCATAAGTGGAATACAGTAGTTCTGAGAAATAGCATGCAGTTATGTAGAATTTGAAGTGACCTTCGGGGCATTACTAACGGTGCACTGTTAAGATGATGTGTATGGATATGTTTTACTTTATATGACAACCCTCCAATTAAGGCCGAGTAAATGGATTATCGTTTTACATTTATAACTTCGGGTGATGTTGAAATAGTATTGTCAAACAAAGGCAAGGCATTAAATCCCGCCGTTTTCAAGATATTTGCCGTCACAATATCGCATTGTTCCGTGGAAATAACCGAATGACAATGATCTGGTATTTACCAAATATGGCATTCGCATTTAAGGTCGGTGCACTTACATCCATTGTCTTACATATTCTGCAAAACGTACTGTTATCCGCTTTTCTTACGTTGTAAATTCGGTCATGCTTTCGAAGATTTAAAATAGCGCAACTGTTGTGTTGTGGGTTTGCGTGCCGACGTTTAAGTTTGAGAAATGTCATTCATCCGGCTATGCAGGTTACGAACTTTTTCCCCGGACACTCGGAATGCCATTTATAAATGAGTAAGTAGGTAGTGAGTCTTTGGAAATATAAACCTGCTCGGGTGACTTATGAAATGTCTATCTTATCTATTTATCAGTGCGAGATTACTGCGCTTATCGAATAGCTGTGCAGTAAGCTCTCGTGATGAATAAAAAAAACGTTTTGTTCTGCGAAAAAGTGTGGTTTCTAAGTAGCTTTGCAAAAGATCTAGGAAGTCGAGTTTTTAACTCAGAAATAAAATAAATATTCCCTTCTTAGTTCGTGTAATATCTTACCACTTACTTTTACTTTGTATTATCAAGCTTACAAATACGTATGCTAAAATATTTTACGAGATAATATGTAGTGTTGGTTCTACCTATCATATGTTGATTAACGCTTTCTTACATGGTATGTTGTGTTATATTTATGTTTTGTGTTTAGTGTTTGTGATGGGTACCTATACCATAAACACATTTTGGCTTAGGATGGATCACAGTGTCACTACTGAGTTGTATGTAAGTGGAAGCAAGTTAATTTGTGTTATCATTGTTTTCATTTCAAGTGGGCCACGCAAGATCAACCTATTATTAGGTCCGCCGGTTACGTTAAATAAGCTGACTATTTTCAGAAATAGTTATTGTACTCGATTCGCGTTATCCTATCAACATTCCATTATTGAATGCAATCTACTTTCGCAGAATTTGTATATCATATAAATGCAAACTGACAGGTGTTGGGTAACATTTTTTTGCGCCTCCGCCGACACATGCAAACACTGCACCTCCACCCCGCCAACCCCGGAACAGAGCTAATCAGAATGCACGACACACAACCTTGTATGCGCCGTGGATATGTGTGGTTTTACACCCCGACAAGTCCTCGGGTTGAACCCGCGATCCGGCGAAAGGCCAGCTGCGTCCTATCGGATGACCTTGCGCCTGACGGGCCTCTGTGGTTTCCGGAATGTGCTGTCGTGACGCGACGCACGCCTCCGTCGCCGCGCCGCCGTGCACCAGTCCGACGCATTAGCGTCAGTTGCTGGACGTGCGATTCCCGAGCCGTGAGCCTGATCGTTCTTGAAATCCATTTCCCGTGAACGCAGCTGCGGCGGCTCTCGACCACGCATGCAAATTCGACGAGAAAAACAGCGCGCAACTGCGTATCGCGTCCCGCCTCCTCCGATGCGCCCGATCGCCGTCCTTCACACCTGTTTTCGCCGCCGTTTCCGGCCCCTTCTGCGCACTTCTCCGCCGCGCGGATGCTAATGCGGTCGCGCACTCACCGCCGGAATACGCAAGTGCGCGGCGCGGGAGCCCGCGAGCCGGCGCGGCGGGCCGAGCAGCGGCGGGGGTCCCGCGGCTCGCAAATCGCGGCTCGCGGCCCGCGAATCGCGTTTTTTTTAATTAGATCTGGCGTGGTAAATATGTGTCGCAATGCGTCTCGGGTCGGCGGCCGGCGGCTGTCGGCGGGTCCGAGGCTGAACAGAGTTACCATCGGGCCGCGGCGGCTCTCGGCACGGACAGACAGCGATTTACGGCGCTATTCAGGGCGCGGCAGGCAGCAGGGCCGATGGCCGGGCAGGGTGAGTGGCCGGGGTGAGTGTGAGTGATGGCCGGGGTGAGTTTGAGTGATGGCCGGGGTGAGTGTGAGTGATGACCGGGGTGGGTGAGAGTGATGGCCGGGGCGAGTGTGACCGGGGTGAGTGTGAGTGATGGACGAAAGGTGAGTGTGACCGGGGTGAGTGTGAGTGATGGACGGGAGGTGAGTGTGGCCGGGGTGAGTGTGAGTGTGGCCGGGGTGAGTGTGAGTGATGGCCAGGGTGAGTGTGAGTGTGGCCGGGGTGAGTGTGACCGGGGTGAGTGTGAGTGATGGACGGGAGGTGAGTGTGGCCGGGGTGAGTGTGAGTGTGACCGGGGTGAGTGTGAGTGATGGCCAGGGTGAGTGTGAGTGTGGCCGGGGTGAGTGTGAGTGTGACCGGGGTGAGTGTGAGTGTGGCCGGGGTGAGTGTGAGTGTGACCGGGGTGAGTGTGAGTGATGGCCGGGCGAGGTGAGTGTGCCGCGGTAGAGAGGAAACGCGGAGACTCTGGACCCCTCTGCCACAGCCGCCGCCATCGCCTTCCACCGCCTCCGCCGCGTCACCCTCCGCCACCGCCACCGCCACCGCCTCCGCCTCCGCCTCCGCCTCCGCCTCCGCCTCCGCCTCCGCCTCCGCCTCCGCCTCCGCCACCGCCACCGCCACCGCCACCGCCACCGCCACCGCCACCGCCACCGCCACCGCCACCACCACCGCCTCCGCCTCCGCCTCCGCCTCCGCCTCTGCCTCCGCCAACCTTTGCCATTGTCGGAACAGATTGCAGAAGAATGACGCGCGCGAGATTCACCGTCTCGCCGATTGACCGCTCCTGTCTTGCGTCATCGAGTCATTGCCGGTCGGTCATGGACAGATGGACGCTGGGCCGTCCCGCTGTGGTGAGGCCGTCACCGGCCGCGCAGTGGGAGGCGACGTCGCGGGTGCGTCCTCGGCCAATATTAACCGATGGCGTTCCATTGGCACGCCCAGTGACGCCATACGGTGCGGGTATTCTCAGAACGCCGGCTGGCCTCCTGACGTCCTCGCTCCGGAGTCCTGGAACTGCCGGGGTCGCTTCTGAGGCGGCCGCCTCGGGGGGCTCCGGGAGGCTCCGGGAGGCTGCAGGGGCTCCGGGAGGCTCTGGGAGGCGGCAGTGACTCCGGGAGGCTGCGGGAGACTCCGGGAGGCGGCGGGAGGCTGCGGGGGCTCTAGGAGGCTCTGGGAGACTCCGGGAGACTCCTGGGGCTCCGGGAGGCTGCGGGAGGCTGCGGAAGACTCCTGGGGCTCCGGGAGGCTGCGGGAGGCTGCGGAAGACTCCTGGGGCTCCGGGAGGCTGCGGGAGACTCCGGGGGCTCTGGGAGGCGGCGGGGACTGTGCTGCGGGGACCGCGACCACCAGCGGTCCGCCGCTGCATTTCACTATCTCTGAGTACACCCGGTTGCAGCACTCACTATGTTAGCGGTCTGGCAGAGGCCCTGCAGCAGTTTGGGAACGGGCTGAGATCGGCTTGGCAGTGTCGCCGGCCGGGCCACGGTCCGACCTTGTCCATCCGGTCTGTCGTCGCCGCGTCACTGCCGCAGCTGCGTCCTACCTCGCCGCACACCGGCTGCACTGCGCCGCTTTCCAGCCGCCCCGACCTTGCCAGACGGCCAACGGTGGGAGTTTCGGGAACAGGGTGCTGGCGATGGCCGTGCGGGGCTGTGGGTAAGCCGCGAATAGAGCCGTGACGTAGCGGTGCGGGACGGTGTTGAGTGGTGGGGGGGGGGGGGGGGGAGATTCGTGTGTGGATGGACAAAGAGGACGGGAAAGCGGACGTTACATATATGCCCGAGATGCATCGGTGTTTGAAAGTGGAGAAGTTCGCTGGTTTCGTGTCACGATATGGGCTTTATGGCCGTTTATCGGAGTTGTCCGTCGCCTCTGCCGATAGCAGGCGCTTAGCAAGCAAGGTAGTTTGAATGATAGCTGTCTCTTGAGCAGCGATGGAGAGTCCGTCACCCTTCCTTCCGTTAGGAAACGCGGTCAAGGAATGCGGACGTGCCGAGCTGCAGATATCTGTGAGGTCCAGAGCTGCAGATATCTGTGAGGTCCAGAGCTGCAGATATCTGTGAGGTCCAGTGCTGCAGATATCTGTGAGGTCCAGAGCTGCAGATATCTGTGAGGTCCAGTGCTGCAGATATCTGTGAGGTCCAGTGCTGCAGATATCTGTGAGGTCCAGACCTGCAGATATCTGTGAGGTCCAGAGCTGCAGATATCTGTGAGGTCCAGAGCTGCAGATATCTGTGAGGTCCAGAGCTGCATATATCTGTGAGGTCCAGAGCTGCAGATATCTGTGAGGTCCAGAGCTGCAGGTATCTGTGAGGTCCAGAGCTGCAGATATCTGTGAGGTCCAGTGCGGCAGTTCCTGCGCTGCGACAGAGAAACACCCGTTATATGTTCTGCTTTGAAAGGTGACATTGGTCGGCAATCGGCGGTAATTTCGGACCTTTTCGATGTATCGATTAAGTGACAGTACAGATCTGTCAATATCACAATGCTCTCACGACGAGAATGGAATTCCTCTGCGACAATGTGTATCTACTATGTAGTCGTAGTTATTGAAATGGCATTGATACAGCTGCCAACCATATAGGTGCAACATATTGTTGCCCCAAGACCCACGAATATGTCAGACTGCTTTCTGGCTATGTGATTTTACAAATATGCCACATTATGTTTTCGTAAGTTAAATTCCATATGTGATTAGGAGTTTTGTCATGCGTTATTGCATAATATGTACACCAGTTTGTTCACACCTGTCGACCTGTTGCCGCTACCTGTCCCTGTCGACCTGTTGCCGACTTGTCGACCCCTGCATTGTGTTGCCGCTAAACACTTACGTAATACCATGCAATTAATCAATCAAATGAGCCGTAAGCAGACTTTGCAAGCACCATATGCTGACTAGTTTGATTTTATTGCCGGTATGTGCCTCATATCACAATTTTAAGTTGCCCTGGAACTTAAAATTGTACGTTCATAGCAGGGCAGTGGGAATTTTTAACGCCGCTGGTTTTGCATTTGTATTCAATTTTCAGCAAAATAGATGTAATATTCGTGATTTTTGCATCAAAATACAATACATGCCCTCCCAAAGTTTCACAATTTGGAACATTTTTACAGTTTCTGAGAGCAAGCCACAATTTAGGTTTATTATCTGATAGCACTTGCTGGTCCTTGCCTGTTATATCGTCTTTGTTTTACTTCGTAATGGAATGTCTCAAACCATGCCATCGACACTCTCACTCGGTGATGTGTATATTACCTATTGCACTATTGCAACATGCCTTGCCTTTAAGTGAAACCGTTTTATTGCAGCATATTGACATCATTCCAGACTGACTAGGTAGTACCATATAAACATGCGTCTTACGTCAGGCTTACAACTCACTTGCTGTCAATCCATACAGGAACAATCGGATGAAGCCTTTAAAGAGACATCACCGAATTGGTACTTATATTTAAGTACGTCGTAAAGCCTTGTGAATATTGTATGCTGCTGTGATAAAGATATTGAACTGAATTGACCGTACCACTTTCTTCAGCTGACACTTCTTCGAAGTTTCTGCAGCTTGCTGTTGAACAGTGAGCTACTCTGTCTCAAAATGTCGCAGATATTCTATGTTCTGCCGCAATGTGTGGTTTAGCCTAGCCTGTCTGTGACTTTTATGACATACAATGAACCTCTGTTTTGCCTCTGGGTACATACATCGTCTGCGTTTCGGTGGGCAGCGCTGACCTCAAACTTACATCGTTTAACGAGCGGTTTCCCCTGATTTTATCACCGTAAAAGTGACTTCGCAAGACTCTCTGAGTTATACTATGATAGGACTACTAGTATTGCAGGCATACATAGGGGCGCACGCATACCTACCGTTAGTTGGCCTTCTTTAACAGTCATTAGAGTAGAGTGAGATAGAGTGGTAGGCATTAGGCAAACGTTTCCAGACGGGGTAGTCAATACTAACTCAATGTCGTCGGTTAATATATCAGAATATGCATGTTGTTGATCAGCATAACACACAATTGACGATATCTGAGTTGTTTAAGTTGATACTCGGATACTCCTACTGCTCTAGCCTACTGACCCAGCGTACGTTGTTGACAGGTTTGTCCGATGGGGACTCGTGTCTCGTCGTGTTCGCACCAACCTTATGATGTAAAACCGAACACCACAATATAGCACTAGAAGTGCTCCAGTGCTGGAAACGTTCAACTCAGGGATTCAGCGTCGACTTTCGAAATCCAGTCGTCGCCCGGCGGGTTGGCTCCCCCGGGTCGTCGGCCCGTCCAGCCGGGTGGACGTGCGCCGCATAGTCACGTCTGTAATATATGTGAACTGTTCGGCCCACATATCTACGAAATTATTTATTACGTTGTGTTCTTGCTAATGCGGGAAGTCGTGCTCAGCGGTCCACATAGCTTGTCTTGGGAGTTTTTTCGGAAGCGTGATTGGAAATCGGAACTTGGAGTCAGTAGAGGTAGAGGTAGTCAGAGGAGTCAGTAGAGGTAGAGGTAGTCAGAGGAGTCAGTAAAGGTAGAGGTAGTCAGAGGAGTCAGTAGAGGTAGAGGTAGTCAGAGGAGTCAGTAGAGGTAGAGGCAGTCAGAGGAGTCAGTAGAGGTAGAGGTAGTCAGAGGAGTCAGTAGAGGTAGAGGTAGTCAGAGGAGTCAGTAGAGGTAGAGGTAGTCAGAGGAGTCAGTAGAGGTAGAGGTAGTCAGAGGAGTCAGTAGAGGTAGAGGTAGTCAGAGGAGTCAGTAGAGGTAGAGGTAGTCAGAGGAGTCAGTAGAGGTAGAGGTAGTCAGAGGAGTCAGTAGAGGTAGAGGTAGTCAGAGGAGTCAGTAGAGGTAGAGGTAGTCAGAGGAGTCAGTAGAGGTAGAGGTAGTCAGAGGAGTCAGTACAGGTAGAGGTAGTCAGAGGAGTCAGTAGAGGTAGAGGTAGTCAGAGGAGTCAGTAGAGGTAGAGGTAGTCAGAGGAGTCAGTAGAGGTAGAGGTAGTCAGAGGAGTCAGTAGAGGTAGAGGTAGTCAGAGGAGTCAGTAGAGGTAGAGGTAGTCAGAGGAGTCAGTAGAGGTAGAGGTAGTCAGAGGAGTCAGTAGAGGTAGAGGCAGTCAGAGGAGTCAGTAGAGGTAGAGGTAGTCAGGAGTCAGTAGAGGTAGAGGTAGTCAGAGGAGTCAGTAGAGGTAGAGGTAGTCAGAGGAGTCAGTAGAGGTAGAGATAGTCAGAGGAGTCAGTAGAGGTAGAGGTAGTCAGAGGAGTCAGTAGAGGTAGAGGTAGTCAGAGGAGTCAGTAGAGGTAGAGGCAGTCAGAGGAGTCAGTAGAGGTAGAGGTAGTCAGAGGAGTCAGTAGAGGTAGAGGTAGTCAGAGGAGTCAGTAGAGGTAGAGGTAGTCAGAGGAGTCAGTAGAGGTAGAGGTAGTCAGAGGAGTCAGTAGAGGTAGAGGTAGTCAGAGGAGTCAGTACAGGTAGAGGTGGTCAGAGGAGTCAGTAGAGGTAGAGGTAGTCAGAGGAGTCAGTAGAGGTAGAGGTAGTCAGAGGAGTCAGTAGAGGTAGAGGTAGTCAGAGGAGTCAGTAGAGGTAGAGGTAGTCAGAGGAGTCAGTAGAGGTAGAGGTAGTCAGAGGAGTCAGTAGAGGTAGAGGTAGTCAGAGGAGTCAGTAGAGGTAGAGGTAGTCAGAGGAGTCAGTAGAGGTAGAGGTAGTCAGAGGAGTCAGTAGAGGTAGAGGTAGTCAGAGGAGTCAGTAGAGGTAGAGGTAGTCAGAGGAGTCAGTAGATGTAGAGGTAGTCAGAGGAGTCAGTAGAGGTAGAGGTAGTCAGAGGAGTCAGTAGAGGTAGAGGTAGTCAGAGGAGTCAGTACAGGTGGAGGTAGTCAGAGGAGTCAGTAGAGGTAGAGGTAGTCAGAGGAGTCAGTACAGGTAGAGGTAGTCAGAGGAGTCAGTAGAGGTAGAGGTAGTCAGAGGAGTCAGTAGAGGTAGAGGTAGTCAGAGGAGTCAGTAGAGGTAGAGGTAGTCAGAGGAGTCAGTAGAGGTAGAGGCAGTCAGAGGAGTCAGTAGAGGTAGAGGTAGTCAGAGGAGTCAGTAGAGGTAGAGGCAGTCAGAGGAGTCAGTAGAGGTAGAGGCAGTCAGAGGAGTCAGTAGAGGTAGAGGTAGTCAGAGGAGTCAGTAGAGGTAGAGGCAGTCAGAGGAGTCAGTAGAGGTAGAGGTAGGCAGAGGAGTCAGTAGAGGTAGAGGTAGTCAGAGGAGTCAGTAGAGGTAGAGGTAGTCAGAGGAGTCAGTAGAGGTAGAGGCAGTCGGAGGAGTCAGTAGAGGTAGAGGTAGTCAGAGGAGTCAGTAGAGGTAGAGGTAGTCAGAGGAGTCAGTAGAGGTAGAGGTAGTCAGAGGAGTCAGTAGAGGTAGAGGCAGTCAGAGGAGTCAGTAGAGGTAGAGGTAGTCAGAGGAGTCAGTAGAGGTAGAGGTAGTCAGAGGAGTCAATAGAGGTAGAGGTAGTCAGAGGAGTCAGTAGAGGTAGAGGTAGTCAGAGGAGTCAGTACAGGTAGAGGTAGTCAGAGGAGTCAGTAGAGGTAGAGGTAGTCAGAGGAGTCAGTAGAGGTAGAGGTAGTCAGAGGAGTCAGTAGAGGTAGAGGTAGTCAGAGGAGTCAGTAGAGGTAGAGGTAGTCAGAGGAGTCAGTAGAGGTAGAGGTAGTCAGAGGAGTCAGTAGAGGTAGAGGTAGTCAGAGGAGTCAGTAGAGGTAGAGGTAGTCAGAGGAGTCAGTAGAGGTAGAGGGCTCCGTTTGTGTTTCTGGCTAACTCGTATGCAGCCGAAGTTTGCTCTGAAAGTGCCCGCAGTTGAAATGGTTTCCGCTTCATACTATATTGCGCTTCGGATAAAGACCAGTGTTCTGTGTTAGATCTGCCGGGACTGACTTTGGAACCCTGTATCTCATTTGATCCTGCTGGGATGCCAGTGGCATCTGCGTTGACGTTCTTCTTCATAATATCCGCAGTGAATGCAATTAATGAGAAATGCGCCATCTGAGTCCATTGCGCCGCAGCATCGCCTGCTGTTTGCCTCGTCTTCCCCGCCGTCACTGCTGCTGGCAGGGCCGCTGCTGATATACCCTGCGAACAGCAGCTGTTCGCCTCGTCTTCCCCGCCGCCGCTGCTGCTGCAGCTGCTGAGACGCCTGCTGTGATTGGCGGCGCGTCAGCTAGTTAGCGGCTGTCGGCCTCCGGGGCCGTGACCCCCGACCCGTACCCGCTCCCAGCACCCCCCCCCCCCCCCGCCGCCGGGTCATCGGGGATCGAAGAGCGCCACCGGGCCCGCCGCCGCCGCCGCCGCCGTGCGGCACGCAATCACGTATGCCGTCAGCGGCGTATGTCTGATGTCTGTCGGACGCCGGCTGCGCGGCTACGACCGGCCCGATGCGCTGGAAGAGGCGAGACCTTCGCGTGCGTCCAAGGAGACTCGAATGCACGCTCGCCCGCTGCAAGGACGTTGCATGGCGCATCATTTGCACCGCAGCGCGTCTGCCTAGTCCCGTGCTGGGCTTTGAACTGGCTTGCCGGAGTCCGTTGCCAGCTAGCTTCGCCGCTCACTTGCACACTCGTGCATGGAGAAACCTGTTTATCCGTTCAGGATGCAGCGCGACCCGAGTGTTATTCGCCAAAGGGACGGCAGGAATGTATCGGCGGTGGCGCAGAATTGGCACAGCGGCCGGGGCGGGAGTGCCTGCCAGGCATCACGCCGGACTACTTGGCCGCGGTATTGTGATGCATGCAATGGCTGGGGAGGGCGAGCCGTCGCGCCCGGAATCTGTACAACATGCTGGGCGGCGGCGGCGGCGACCGGTCGGACGCGCCAATCGCGGCTCTGATCTCACGACGCGGCGCGGTTCGCGCAGCTCACCGGCGGAGCTCCGTGAACGCTATGCAGCGTCGTCGTCGCCGCGGTCGCCGGCATTCCTCTGCAGTGGGCCGGGCGGCCGTCCTCGTAATTTACAGAGTCGTGGCCATCAAATTAACGGACATTAGCTAGGTAATTACCGTGCGTGCCGTGATTATTACCGTGAACCCACGCCGTGGAGCTCAGTGCGTACTGCCTTGGTCGGGTGGGCCGACCGACCGTACCGCACCAATAGCCACACAGCCCCGCAATCCGCGCCGGCCGTATGTCGGCTACTGTCTCTTTCTCGCGCGATCCATTTCCCTTCAATTACGGAGTCGAAGGCAGTGCGCAGAATGCCCGGCCGTCGCGCGCAGCACTTTCGATCCCTCTCCATTTTTACGCCGCTTCCCACGGCTGTTATTTGTCCGTGAGTTGGGACTGTACGAAGAGGCGGAGAAAGTCCAGCGCTGCGGACAGGAGCGATGTCTGCGCCGCGAAAAGTGGCCGATTTCAGGCTGCGAACCGCGCCCGCCCGCCCCCGGGCCCGCTCGTGGGCGTCTGAAGGGGTGGATCGCACGGTTCCGCGCGGCTCCGCTCGCGGCAAACACATTTGTCTCTCCAGACTTCCTGCTAGTTCGATGTCCGCACACTGGTGATTTCGGGGAAAACGTGAATCGGCCGTCTGGTGGTTACTAAATAGTTCAAGAAACTCTTTCCAAGTCTGAGAAACTCTTCATAGTTCGAAGAACTCGAGTTATACTCAAAGTGAGAACTGTGAAGTGTAGTGAATGCCAGTTCATTAGAGCCACCAGAACTATATTCACCCGTTTTGGTTTGTGTCACTGTTCATCACGTGTACGACGGCTGAGTCACGAATCAAGCCGCGGTGTCACCGGTGTGGGTGTCGGTGGTGTCACGGGCCGCGCAGGCAGCGGTGGGTGACCTGTGCAGTGGCCAGTGACCGGAGCTCTGTGACCGGAGCACCGGCCGAGCTAGTTCCGTCATCAGGCCGCAGGCCGCCGCTCGACGTGCCTCAAGGCGCTCCGTGCACAGAGTGACGACAGTGGAACGCCCGGGAACGCGCCCGGGGCAGTCAGCGTGCCAGGTCAGCCAGCCACCGCCTGCCACCGCGCGCCGGCGAGCCTCGGCCGGCCTTCTGTCGACCTTCCACTGACCTTCTGCGTCCTCTGCGGTCCAGCAGCGGCCGCAACCTGGTCGCGGGACACGGGATCAGAGAAGCCTGCAGACAGGTCATACATGTCAACGGCTGAGAGAGTTGTGAGCCGGTGAGGGTGTGGGTCAAACATGGCTTATTGTCGGAGACTGACGCGAACGACCAGTTGCGCAATGTGCTCAATGTCGTGCTCGTGTAATGGGTGACTTTCAGTGTTCGCTTCTGGGAAGATGCGCTCATCGGAGCAAGACTGAATCATGACACGGTGTTATTGGTCGCATATTTGCACGAATTAAACTGTTATTTCCGAAACATCGGCTTAACATAGAATAACCGCTGTCGGAGACAGAGCTTATCACACAGTGTATTCAAAACCTTCCACGGGGTGGGTGTTACGGTTTCACTTCAACAGGATGCGGCACAGGCTATGCAAAAAAAAACAGCAACAGCCAATACAAGTACAAGCCAATACGTCGAGGTAAAAGACAATACAAGTAAATAATGCAGGGGAAAACAGTAAGACACATACACAGTGAGCACTCACAGGTCGCAGATAGCAGATTTAAAAGTACTTAGGGTGGTGATCCCGCTGATATCAGGGGACAGGCCGTTCCAGGCAGCCGCGGCTCGGTAAGAGAATACGCTCTGCGTAGCGGACAGACGGCATTTTCGGAGCTGCAGGGATCCGCGGTCAGAGGCGCGAGTCTCTGACTTATGCTGTATGCATGTGATGATGAACGCTGTGCTGACATCCGGCTAGGTATGCCCGAGAGGAGTGAATCAGAACACCTGCATGTCTTCCAAGGAGACCTGCTCCGTCGTTTCTCTGCCGTGCCTGGAAGCTGTGCGGCGTCATATCCAGGTCATATTCTGGTCATGTTCTGACCGAACTCATGCGTTGCCTCGCGCACAGGCGTCATTATATTCTCGAAGCGACGTCGGCGGCTGGCGGCGGCCGGCTTACTTCGTGACTAGCCGTAATCGTCGTATGATTGGCAGGTGCCACCGAATACGGGGCAAGCCGTGTCGTGTCGTGCCGCGGCGACAGTCGCACGCGCGCGGCGATGTGCCAATCGCTTGGCTGTGTCGCGATGGTGGCGAAGGGGAATGGATGGAGTCGTCTGAAAGCGTCGCCTGTTGCGAAGTGTACCGATATTTGTATCGGCTCCAGAGAACGTTTTCGCGAGTCATTAGTCGTCGGCAATTGGTGAGATTGAGCTGTCTGAATCGTTTCACCGGCGGGTATAATGGCACAATGGTATGTTATCGTCTTCTATGACGCTCGGATTATCGAAGGAGCATTTGTTTTCAAGCAGGCCTCGTCGCGTGAACAGCAGCTTCTTGCCATTGTGTGCACATGCTGCACTTTCGTTTTTGTCCTGACAATATGTGATAATTGATATGGTGCCGTGTCGTCTTTTTCTCTTTTTTCGTTGGTTTGACTTATTCGTTGTTAAAATCATGTTTGTTTACTTTCGATTCTGAGAGAACTTCCTATTGTTTTGGTTGCTCTTTTATTTTCGTTGCTATTCCTGGTCACAGAGTTGAAAACAACCGTACCTACTGATATAAATGCCCTCTCGGATCACGTATACCACAGTGTCCCAAGAGGCCCACCGCGAACATTTCGCCACATAACAACCCGGGCAAATCGCTTTACGCTAGCTAATTCGATCGGACTGCGTAAAACCTGTACGCCACTGCCTGGGGCTGCCTTTTCCCGTCTCGACGGGGCCGCCGCCGCCAGCGTCCGGCACGGGTGGCCGGGTCTCGGCCGGGTCGCCGGCCGCAGGGCCGTCGCAGCCGGACCGGTCCGCGCGCATGTATGCATGAGCACTGCATGCCGGTGGCGGCGACTCCGATAAATCAGCGGCCCGGGTCGGCCGAGTCGCCGCCGACAGACGCGTGCCGCGCGGTCCGCCCGCTAGTCAGACGCGTCAGACGGTCTGCGCGGCGAGTCTAGCGCGCGGCCGGCCGGCGCGCTGGCCCGGCCCGCTCCGGGCGCCCAGCCTCCGACGGTCGGGAGAGGAGCGGCCGCTCCGCACCGTCGGCCAGTCGAGCTTCTCCGCCGCGTGCGGTCGCAGGCGCCTCTCTCGCGCGGCCCGGGTCGGAGAGCGGTGGTCACGGCTGGCGGCGCGGCAGACGGCGGTGTGGTGCGGTGGCTTCGGACAGTGACAGGAGGGACTGGTGGTGGTACGCGCACGCGCACGCAGTAGTCGGACCAGTTGTATCGGCGCTGCCACGCGCACAGCCGCAGTGCGCTCGTGAGTGGGAAGCGAACGGACGTTTCGGAGCGGGGTGCACGGTTCACACCTCGTCCTCTTCGGGAGCCATGGATTGTTCGGCGATGGCAGGTACGTTTTCGTGTTCAATCATATCGGTAACGGTGTTGGTGTGATTTGCAATGCCGTTGGCTCTGGCGTTAGCTGGCAGCAGTGTGACACAGCACGAGGTGCACATCGACAAGATGGTCAAGTGGTCTTTTTAGAACGGCAGATGATCGGCGCCTCTCAAGCGGAAGAGGCCAGATGATCGGTGTCTCTCGAGCGGAAGAGGCCAGATGACCTGTGCCACTCGAGAGGAGACAGACGATCGGTGCCACTCGAGAGGAGACAGACGATCTGTGCCACTCGAGTGGATGAGGCCTTTTTAGAGTGGCAGATTGGCACCAATTGGTGTGGGTACGTGCGGATGGGTGGAGACCGCGTGCGATCTGGCCAGTCAGTGGTGACCGAGAGGGAGGAATCTTGGCGAGGCGGTGACGAGTTTCTACTCCCAATGTGCTGGTTTTAAATGTTGCACTGGTGTCACTGGCGCTGGTGAATGTCGCCAATCGCGAGGGAGTACGTCAACTGTATTCTGCGTCAGAATAATATCGAGTTGTAGCCGGTGCACACGATTATCCTTTGAAACGGACGTTGGCAAATTCTGTTTATGTCCTAAAATTATCCTAAAAATGCATAGGTACTTTAGGTACTCATGATTGGACTTCTTCGTCGATTCTTGCTTTCCTCGTGCTAAGTGGCTATATCTACTGGACGATTTCTTTCCCCGGATGTCGAATCCGCTGCTATGTACTCCAATATCGCCACGAAGGAAGGCAAATGTGACGAGTGACGTGACTGCCTCCCGCCAGGCGCGTAGCGTTGTGTAAACATACGCATTGATTGCCGAGACTGCTGTTCCGCGGCACGCCTATAGTGTAAGGTACCGGTGTCACACTGCAGTTACTGGCTTCAAGGTTCAATCTTTCTCTCGTGTGTTTTGGGTTGCGGTCAACTGACGCAAACAAATGTTATCGCATTGTGGTTGAGTTGTTATTCATTGTATTATGCCAACAACTAGAAGAATCTTAGTGTTTCATTATGAAGCATTTTCTGCTACGCCTACGGCCGCCGTATTTCTTCTGTAAGAACCAAAAAAGATCATTTACGAGTAAAATCTATTCTTGGAACATCGTCCTAGACTCGCACACGTCAGCTCTGCCTACAAGCCGTACCTCATTCGCTGGCCCAGCAGCTTATGGAAGCCGATAGTTGCACAACCCCAGCTATTGTACTTTCCCCGAGCCGGTGGATGACGCCATGTCTGCCTGTTCGGAGTCGTGCGTCTGGGCGGCACCACTCCTCTTCATTGATTGTCTGACGGCGGGTTGCCAGGCCGTCGGAGGAGACGGGCACCTCCCGTCCCGCGGAGACGCCACCGCACGCCTGCATAATCCGACAGGCTCCCGATATTTACAGCTTCCTCAGCCTTGATGGTGGGACGCAGCGTCCGATTCAGGGGTGCGGTGGGACGCAGCGTCCGATTCAGAGGGTGCGGTGGGACGCGTCTTCTGATGCGGTGGGTGCGTTCCGTGCACTCACGGCGTGCGTCGAGCGATGTGTGTGGGTGCGGCTGAGAACCTCACGCCCCACTGAATACATCGGCAGTGGCGTCACGGTCACCAAGCCCACATCCGCGTGACCTTTGACCCCGCTGATGCGTCGCCGTGACTCCTGCTACCTTCGGTTACATGCTCAGCGTCGGTGATTCGACAGCCTTTTCGGGCGCATCGAAGTACGGCGCCACTGTGTAGTTTACGCTAACCACATGTCAGGCTTAAATATGACATGAGCCAGTAGCTTATGCTCACTGCATATATCAGGTTTAAATGCCAGTAAGTCAGCACCGCAGCCGAGCATAGTTACGTCATGATTACCCTGGGCGACACACGACGACACGACGACACTACGGGACGCGACACACGGCATAACCATGCTATTTACCCGGTGTTGTACGGTTAACACGGCGCTGACCTCAGCTCTATCCGAGTCTGTACACACGTCAGCCTCTGAACGCCGGCTATCGACGTGGCCAGGGGTGCCGTTATGCAGAGAATCGCTGGCCACTCGGCGCCGCCGATCGCTGGCCGTCCGCAGCACTCGCCCGGAACGATGTCTAGCACAGGGTCCGGCGCCGCGCGAGCAGCGCTTTCTCCGGGGCCCGCCGGTAGCCGACGGATCGCGGACGGATCGCGGACGGATCGCGGACGGATCGCGGACGGATCGCGGACGGATCGCGGACGGATCGCGGACGGATCACGGACGGATCACGGACGGATCGCGGACGGATCGCGGACGGATCGCGGACGGATCGCGGACGGATCGCGGACGGATCACGGACGGATCGCGGACGGATCGCGGACGGATCGCGGACGGATCGCGGACGGATCGCGGACGGATCGCGGGCTGACGTGGCGCAGCTTACTTATGAATAAGCATATTGTCCGGACCGGACCGGACCGGACCGGACCGGACCGGACCGGTGCTGGTGTCTTCACACGGAGGTGGGGGACGTGCTCGATTTGTCGGACCGACAGATACCTGCATGTAGTGCGGTACACGTCATGGCTGCACTCTGAGCATATTCCGGGTTCATTCGCGGTTGTGATATTCACAATTGTAAGCACTACAGGTTTTACACCCACCAATGACATATCAGTTTTGCAAGATCTGTCTGGTGTTAGCACATCTCTCACGAGCGAGCTGGCCCGTTGTCTCGTGCGGTCAGCTCTGTGGGTGAGTGGCCGGCCGGCCGTGCATAGGGTAATGACTCCTGATATTGAACGGCTAATGGCAAGCCATGCAGCGCGTTGTCGTATCTATAGCCGGCTGATGTGTATTTTTACGTTCGTTTGTTCGCCGCTTGCCGAAGTCATTACTTCGTGATGCACTCTCAGCGCGACACTAACGGGTTCAAAAAGCCTTTGTGTGTTCATGTGAGAATGCATGATGTCTAACATTTTTTTGTTCAAACACACACCGCACAGTCTTGCGGCCTGGCCAAGAGTGGTGAGATTGTGTAATGCGAATTCCATTCCATTAAGACCTTACAAGGTCTTTTCTACGATCCTGACATTTAAGAGCTGGTAATATGATGTCATTTCACTTCACTTATCCAGTGACGTATGCTTCTCAGTAACCATTGCGCGTACATTTGCAACGCACTCTCACGCACGCCTAATTCCCTGCGGAGATAACCGTAAATCTGGGGACTTACCTGCCCGCTAAGCGTCTACTGGCACCACCGGCTCCTCCACACCGGGCCCGGCCGTCCCCGGAGCCTCCTGCGACGTGGCTGTGTTGTGGCCGATTACGCCGCGATTCAGCGCCGACCTGACCTGACCACCTGACCTGACCACCTGACCCGACTGGTGTGAGGCGCGCGCCCAGGTCAGCTGGCGATCACGCGGTGTCACCCAGATCACCGGAGATCGGGAGCGGACGGCGCGGCGCGGGGTGACTGCGCGTGTCTGGATCTGGCGCTGTCGTGCGCCGTCCCAGCGGCCGCGCCATCGTGTGTCACATACACGTCATGAACGCCGCTCTCCCCGCTTGGCGCCGTCTAGCGCTGTGTGACGCTGTGTGATACTGTGTGACGCTGTGTGACGCTGTATGGCACAGTTACGCTGTGTGACGCTGTGTGACGCCGTGTGACGCCGTGTGACGCTGTGTGACGCTGTGTGACGCTGTGTGACGCTGTGTGACGCTGTGTTACGCTGTGTGACGCTGTGTGACGCTGTGTGACGCTGTATGGCGCTGTGTGACGCTGTGTGACGCTGTGTGACGCTGTGTGACGCTGTGTGATACGGTGTGACGCTGTGTGACGCTGTGTGACGCTGTGTGACACTGTGTGACGCTGTGTGACGCCGTGTGACGCCGTGTGACGCTGTGTGACGCTGTGTGACGCTGTGTTACACTGTGTGACGCTGTGTGACGCCGTGTGACGCCGTGTGACGCTGTGTGACGCTGTGTGACGCTGTGTGACGCTGTGTGACGCTGTGTTACGCTGTGTGACGCTGTGTGACGCTGTGTGACGCTGTGTGACGCTGTGTGACGCTGTGTGACGCTGTGTTACGCTGTGTGACGCTGTGTGACGCTGTATGGCACAGTTACGCTGTGTGTCGCCGTGTGACGATGTATGGCACAGTTACGCTGTGTGTCGCTGTGTGACGCTGTATGGCACAGTTACGCTGTGTGACGCTGTATGACGCTGTGTGACGCTGTGTGACGCTGTGTGACGCTGTGTGACGCTGTGTGACGCTGTGTGACGCTGTGTGACGCTGTGTGACGCTGTGTGACGCTGTGTGACGCTGTGTGATACGGTGTGACGCTGTGTGACGCTGTGTGACGCTGTGTGACGCTGTATGACGCTGTGTGATACGGTGTGACGCTGTGTGACGCTGTGTGACGCTGTGTGACGCTGTATCGCTGTGTGACGCTGTGTGACGCTGTATGACGCTGTGTGACGCTGTGTGACGCTGTGTGACGCTGTGTGACGCTGTATCGCTGTGTGACGCTGTGTGACGCTGTGTGACGCTGTATGACGCTGTGTGATACGGTGTGACGCTGTGTGACGCTGTGTGACGCTGTGTGACGCTGTATCGCTGTGTGACGCTGTGTGACGCTGTATGACGCTGTGTGACGCTGTGTGACGCTGTGTGACGCTGTGTGACGCTGTATCGCTGTGTGACGCTGTGTGACGCTGTGTGACGCTGTATCGCTGTGTATCGCTGTGTGACGCTGTGTGACGCTGTGTGACGCTGTGTGACGCTGTGTGACGCTGTGTGACGCTGTGTGACGCTGTATGACGCTGTGTGATACGGTGTGACGCTGTGTGACGCTGTGTGACGCTGTGTGACGCTGTGTGACGCTGTATGACGCTGTGTGATACGGTGTGACGCGGTGTGACGCTGTGTGACGCTGTGTGACGCTGTGTGACGCTGTATGACGCTGTGTGATACTGTGTGACGCTGTGTGACGCTGTGTGACGCTGTGTGACGCCGTGTGACGCTGTGTGATACTGTGTTACGCTGTGTGACGATGTGTGACGCTGTATGGCGCTGTGTGACGCTGTGTGACGCTGTGTGGCGCTGTGTGACGCTGTATGGCACAGTTACGCTGTGTGACGCCGTGTGACGCTGTGTGACGCTGTGTGACGCTGTGTGACGCCGTGTGACGCTGTGTGACGCTGTGTGACGCTGTGTGATACTGTGTGACGCTGTGTGACGCTGTGTGGCGCTGTGTGACGCTGTGTGACGCTGTGTGACGCTGTGTGGCGCTGTGTGACGCTGTGTGACGCTGTGTGACGCTGTGTGACGCTGTGTGACGCTGTGTGACGCTGTGTGACGCTGTGTGACGCTGTGTGACGCTGTGTGACTGTGTGGCAGTGTGACGCTGTGTGACAGTATGACGCTGTGTGACGCTTCGCTGTGTCACTGTGTGACGCGCGTCTCGACTCGGTGCGAGATGCGGCGTCTACCGGCCCGGCCCGTTAGCCGGTCCGTCGCATGGCGGCGGCGGCGGCGGCGGCGGCGGCGGCGAGTCCTCGCGACGCGCCACTATACGCCGCCCAGCCGTCCTGCGGGTCAGCCGCCCAGCCGCGCGCGAGTGAAGGTCGGACTGACGCGTCTTGCAGCGGCGCGGCGGCGCGGCGGCGGCGGCGGCGGCCGGATCTTGGCACCGGGTCACGGGAACTGTTATATATGCCGGCCGCTGGGGGGCCTCTGGAGCGCTGCCAGCGCCGGGCGTAATGGAGTCGCCCGCCGGTTACCTATTCTAGGCCATTGTGTTTGTTTATGGGCGGGTGTCTGGGCGGCCGTCGGGCGGCGGCAGGGCGGGGCGGGTTCGATCGCCGGTTTTCGCCGCCCGGCACGAATCGTGGAGAATGCGGGGCTATTGAGAAGGTCATTATCGCTGGGGATGTGTGGGTGGGCTGGTGTTGTGTGTTGAGGTCGGCGGAGGATGGGGTGTTTTTGCTGGTTTATCATGATGCGCCGTCGGTTTCATTAGAGCGTTGATGGAGACTGCGATAGGGATCAGGAAGCTAGAACTGATGTTATTCTCTTGTGACTGAATGCAGTCGCCAATAGGCGCCGCGGGGTTGTTTCCGCCAAGGTTTGCGCAGCAACTTCACGAACGGATTCCGATAATATATCGTCTCTGTCAGCGCACTATCACGGTCCGATATCTTTATACGGCGTCTGTCACAACCACGTAGCCCCGCGGTATGCGCCTCCGCCTTTTTCGGTGTGTTCGTGACATTTAACAGCGGTAGCTGACTGTCGTTTTTCTTGTTGCAGGTACAACGGCTGGCCCAGTATGAGCGCTACTTTCAAGACCTGCTGGCCGAAACTCCTGCGAGCCACCCCGATGTGGACGACCTCAGCCGGGTCCGTGGACGCGTGAAGCAGGTCAGTCGCGAGCGTGGCGTTCCCTTTGACCCAAAACCGCCGCGCCCATCGCTTTTCTCTCGGTCGCTTTCTTTATAGCCAATACGCCGACTGTCTTCGAGGCGTACGGGTTTCGTCGCATTCAATGGAGCGACATCTGTTTTGTTTTCAAGTTCACGGGAGCGATATCAACCGGATGTGACAGTGTGAGCGGCAGAGTGCGGGGGCGTGTGTCGGGGTCGCGCCACCTCTGACCCCGGCCGGGGGTGGCGTGCGGACACCCGGACCTGTCCAGTACCGGAAAGGGAGGGGGCATTCCAGCACCCAGACTCATCACAGCCGCAGCGCTGCGATGAAGATGGCAGGCATTAATAACTCTCGTAGACGGCCCTAGTCATGAGCACGGCTGTGATTATTTACTGGCGCCCGCTCGGCGGCGGTGAGAAAAAGGTGACTTGCATGCTCGTGACTGGGACGCGGTGGCGCGATGCGACCCGGCCCGGCCCGACCCGACCCGGCCCGGCGGAAGGCGAGAAACGAGACGTCGTCTTTGATGTCGCCTCTGCGTGGCGACAGATTAGCACAAATCGGTACCGGTCCGGCGTGCGACAGGTGATGCGTCATCATCACAGCAGCGGCGACGGCGACGGCAGCGGCGACGGCAGCGGCGACGGCGACGGCAGCGGCGGCAGCGGCGACGGCGACGGCAGCGGCAGCGGCGGCGGCAGCGGCGGCGACGGCGACGGCAGTGGCGACGGCAGCGGCGACGGCGGCGGCAGCGGCGACGGCGACGGCGACGGCAGCGGCGACGGCGACGGCGACGGCAGCGGCGACGGCGACGGCAGCGGCGACGGCAGCGGCGACGGCGGCGGCGACGGCGGCGGCGACGGCAGCGGCGGCGACGGCGACGGCAGCGGCGACGGCGACGGCGACGGCGGCGGCAGCGGCGACGGCGACGGCGACGGCAGCGGCGGCGGCAGCGGCGACGGCGACGGCGACGGCGACGGCAGCGGCGGCGGCAGCGGCGGCGGCAGCGGCGACGGCGACGGCAGCGGCGACGACGACGGCAGCGGCGGCGGCGACGGCGACGGCGACGGCAGCGGCGGCGGCGGCGGCAGCGGCGACGGCGACGGCAGCGGCGACGGCGACGGCGGCGGTGGCGGCGACGGCAGCGGCGACGGCAGCGGCGACGGCGGCGGCGGCGGCGGCGGTGGCGGCGACGGCAGCGGCGGCGGTGGCGGCAGCGGCGACGGCGACGGCGACGGCGGCGGCGGCGGCAGCGGCGACGGCGGCGGCGGCGGTGGCGGCGGCGTCTGGGGTTTAGTCATCGCTGTAGTCATTGCCGCATCCCAGTGACTTCAGCTCCTCGCTTTGGGACAGTGGGTCCCGGCGGTGACTCGACCATCACTCTGGGACAGTGTGATGGTCCCGGCGGTGACTGGTCCGGCGCTCGGGGACAGTGGGACGGCCGGCCCCAATTCCGATAACGCGGGCAGCGGCACGGGTGCCGCCCACTGGCCTGCCTCCGTGGACCTGTCCCAGACCCAGCGTTCCGCGCCGTCCCCGGGTCACCAGTCACCAGTCACCAGTCACCAGTCACCAGTCACCAGTCATCAGTCATCAGGCATCAGTCACCAGTCACCAGTCACCAGTCACCAGTCACCAGTCGCCAGTCACCAGTCACCAGTCACCAGTCGCCAGTCACCAGTCACTAGTCACCAGTCACCAGTCACCAGTCGCCATTCACCATTCACCAGTCACCAGTCACCAGTCACCAGTCACCAGTCACCAGTCACCAGTCACCAGTCACCGCTGGCTGGAGGACCGCGGAGATCCCGATGACTCCCGGAGTTCCACGTTGACCAAACACGGATGGACAAAGATAGACGGAGAGAGAGAGAGATAGTTGCATCGATTTCACCATTGTATTTGCATTCCTTGCCATGTTTCAACTACTCTTTTATCCACTTATGTTTTACACGTGCATGCTCTTGTTTACATACCGTGAATGTGTGCCTCATGTGTACGCCAATGGCCGTAGAATAACCCTCAAGTGTGGAATGGTCAGCTGAAGTGGAAATACAAATACAGGTAATGCCGAGATGAGAGACCTCAGCTGAAAGATTGACAAGCAAGGGAGGCCGTTTGCCGTTTGGAATTCCGGATGCGGAAGAAGTATGGCTGGAACAAGACTTGTTGATCATGATGAAACACACCGCCTGTACTTGTAATGTGCTCGTTTATCGTGAATGGGGAAAACAGTGACTTGGGCGGTACCAAGTCTGTACTGAGTGCATGCATATTGTTTGCCAAGGTCGCACTAAGTACCAATCATGATACGGAATGCGTACCAACTCACGAGACAAAGCGAAGATTAACAACCTGTGTATTGTCGGCGTGAGTTCCTTGGCGAGCAGTTGTATCTCAGAGCCGGGGATGTGAATAGACTGATTAGTCTGCTGGTGCGGGGGTCGGGGCCGGCACGAGACGCGGTACGACACCGCTCGGAAATCCGCTCGACGGACGCTCGGGTGGCTGACCGCTGGCACCCCTCACTGCCGTGAGAGTGTCAGTTGGCAGGCGGGGGAGGGGGGGGGCGGTCACCCCTGGTTGACGCCTAATTGGTCGCCAAGGCTACAGTGGTAGCCACGAGGCCGACCGGACACCACCGCCACCGTCACCGTCGGTGGCGCACCCTCCGCGACTGCCACACCCTGGCCAAGAGGACGCGGGCGGGCTCGCCGACCCGCTTCATCATCCCCAGTTAAACAGGCACCACCTTGCCTTTGTCACCATTTAAAATCGGTCAGTTTTTAGCAAGAAACAAGCAAGTTTTCTTATAGGCAGTTTGTTTCGTTTTCTTCTGCAATTAATGTTCAATGACAATGGATGCTATACAAAGACTGTCTTTCCGGGAAACAACAAAAGTACACTTCACTGCTGTTTAGTCATGTTTGCGAGCTCATTACTCGCATTGCTCGGCGAGTTTGACATGATATAGCAATCTCTTTCTAATTACGCGTCATGTTATCTAACATGTGAGCCGTCACGATGTTACCCTCGTGTGAACGGGTAACCCAGCTCGACCACCAGTCCATGGCTATCCGTTCGGGTAGACCGGTTCCGATAGTGACCGATACTAGAAGACGTGGGAAGCTCAAACTATCGGCGTCGCCGTCAAAACACTTGCCGAGAAACCTCCCAAGTCTGATTCACTGGAAACGCTGCGCTGTGAACCGTTGACGAATTCACTCTCGGATTCTCTCCGGTAATTTGGTGGTGTATTGTTTATGTCATGTTCATGAGCTCTTATATGACGCATGTAGTTTAACTTCAACAACCATGACGTTGGCATCGAAGGGTTCAATTATGAGTCATGAGTCAACGTGAGCCAAAAGCGTTCAATCAGTGGAGTTATTGAATCAGTAAGGCGCCGTAGTTGGCGATGAACTAGCGAGCGCGAAGGAAATGTATGGGGAATTTCAACTTGATCGGGCAAGTAGTTTCTGAGATACAGAAAAAGGTGCGCACGTGCAGAGACACCCACCTTTGACTCGTGGGAAAGTGGGGGCTGAGAGGTCCCTAACCACACACCAAATTTGAACACAATCGGATCAGCCGTCCCAGAGATATAGAATAGGGGGTGTGCACGTGCGCACGTGCAAAGCCACCCCACCCCTGCCTTGTGGAAAGGCGGCGGCTGAGAGGTCCCTAACCATGCACCAAATTTGAACACAATCGGCTCAGCCGTTCCTGAGATACAGAATAGGGGTGTGTACGTGCGCACGTGCAGATGCACCCCACCCCTGACTTGTGGGAAACTGGCGAATGAGAGGTTCCTAACCACACACCAAATTTGAACACAATCGGCTCAGCCGTTCCTGAGATATAGAATAGGGGTGTGCACGTGCGGACGTGCAGAGGCATCCCACCCCTGACTTGTGGAAAATTGGCGGCTGAGGGGTCCATAACCACACACCAAATTTGCACACAATCGGCTCAGCCGTTGCAGAGTTTTTGCGAGAGAACATTTTTAAACACCCCTCACCACGCGGCACGTGCCACGCGCAGAGGTAGGCACCTACATAAGTCGGCACTGGTCTCAAACAGGGTAGGTTGGATGGGGCTGCTTAGCAAAGAAGTCAGCTTGTCAATCGGACGTGTGGTTGCAGAGATATGAGCTTCTCAAAAGCGTCGCCACAGGTCGGGTCGGGGGGCCGGGCCGGGCCGGTCATAATCAGATGTGTTCCATATACCACGGAAGGACGAGCGAGCGCGAAACGCTCGCTCGACGCTCGTAATAACTGGACAAACAGGAATTGTTAGGCATAACACCAACAGCGTCAATAAAATGACAAAGCAACGCCAATGTAATAACAGATGACACATTGTCAATCAATCACACCGTGGTAACACCATCACTCAACTGACATGCTGTCAGTTTATCTGAGCAAGAGACGGAGATTCCACTAATTACGTCATAGTTAACATAATCCAGAGAAGCTCACCGAAAATCCCCTAACCACCGCGTCTCTGGCGACAGTAATGACAAGGGTGTCACGGGCGACATGTGCAATAATACAGCTCAGCCAGAGATGCGATGACGAGCTTCCTAATGCGATGACGAGCTTCCTAATGGCATCATATTATACAGATAAGGTCGCGTAAATACTCCAGCCACCGCGTCACGTCCTCGTCGACACTAGCAACACCTGGGGGGGGGGGGGGGGGGATCTCACGGGCGGTAATAGTCTCATTGGCGCTATATTATCCCAACCACCTCACCAGTAACGACACTAGCAACACTAGGGTGACACTAGTGTCGCTTGCGACGGATGCGACAATGCGACATCAGCGCCCGTGGCGTCGCCGGCGACTCTAGTCTCACTTGGGCGACATCTCGCGGGCGACACTACTCCCATTGGCGACACCAGCGCCTCCGGCGTCGCCGCGTCGGCTGGTGTCCCTGGCGGCGGTGGCGGTGGCGGTGGCGGCGGCGGCGGCGGCGGCGGCGGCGGCGGTGGCGGTGGCGGCGGCGGTGGCCAGCGTCCGGTCTACTGCCGCCCGACGCCGTGAAAGCGCCTCCGTTCCCGGGAGACCGACCGAGCGCCGCGTGACGTCACGCCGTGAGTAATCGAGGCCTGGGACGGCGATCGGGACCGGCCGGCGGCGGCGGCGGCGGCGGCGGCGGCGGCGCGACGGCGACAGTGCTGGCGCGGCGGCCGTCTGTGTGTGGCGTGTGTCGGACGACGGAGTCCGAGTCGGCGGCGACGGCGAGGCGTGGACAGTGGCGAGGGCAGTGGTGGTGGTGGTGCCGGAGGAGCGCTGTGTGGTCGTGCTGGGAGATGTGGTGACCGCTGAGTGACACCACAGGAGATGGTGATTGGCGATTGGTCGGTGTAGGTAATCACCAGTGACCGGCGCGGCTCCCGGAGGTGGTGACGGTCACCGATGGAGATGATGGATATGGCCAGCGTCGGTGTGCTCTGCGGTGATCGGAGAGCTCGTGAACAGTTCTCGGTGTGAGACTCGGCTTCTGGGACCAGCTGACCCGGCCTGACCAGGCCCCGCACGAAGAACCATGGTGACTGCTCTGTGTGGAGCCTTAACGCACGTCTGCGAATGGGCCTACTGGCTATGGCCTTTTGTGAGTATACCTCAGGGTTTGCACGCCTACCCTCGAACCCCGTTACGAGCCATACCCCTTCCGAGTCATCTGTATGACTCAATCGGATGACAGTGAGTCAGTTGAGTCACGTGTCCCGCCTTTCATCTCAACATTGCCGTCATCGCTCTGTTGAGTCATGCTCTCGATAAGGTGCCCAATCGGGCGTTATTAAGTCTGTCGATTCGATACTCTCGCTGCATTAATAGCTTGCGCAGAACATCCACTGCCGGCCGATGTTGACTGCACAAACCTATGCGTGTTCGATCGTTGGTGGCGGGGCGTGCAAGAATGCGGCCGCTCGCCTCTCATATAGATCGTATCGAACTCCCATCCCGACGTGCAATTGGATCCCGGCGCGCTTCTGTGCCTAGTTGTTGGGCCGGTTTGCTCGAGCAGCATTCGTGCTCCTTCGTCTGCAAGGTTTCATACAAACAAACGCGCACTACGTCATCGTATTTTGGGGAAGCGGCGATTGGCTCCTGCTGATCGAATTGGCAGTGACGGCACAAGTTTTGTCTGCGCGAGGGAATCTGTCCTATGACGCAGGAAAACCCTAACAACTGACTAGAACTAATGGCGCATTTGATCCCCTTCACTTTTTGTATGGCCGTCGCATTGTGACTGGTGTGCGCGGAGCGGCGGCGGCGGCGGCCGCGGCCAGCTCACCTTGAGATTCCAGTATCGCTGGCGGAACGAATCATGGGGGCAGCGGCAGCGAAATGAGACGCTGCGAAATCGGCCGGTCGATTGCGCCTTGTGTCGGTGACATATGGCGGTCAGAGGAGCCGGTGTTCCCTTCTCACGCCGCCGGCCGCAGCTCGCAGCGAGAGTTGGCCGCGGTCGGTGTGACGTGTGTTGTGCGGCCCTGCGTCCCACGGGTGCTGACCGACATGTTGGCAGAACCCACAGACCTGTGGTCAAACTTCTGTGTCACAGTTTCGCGCTCTCAAACAGGTGGTGTGCCAGCGAGCAGGTGGTGGGGACCAGGGTAGGAGCTGTCACCTGGTGCTCACCGCCCGAGACGCATACCTTTTCGCCGTTTTAGGTATAGTTAGTTTGCTTATTGAAACGATCACCGCCTTGGTCACGCCCCACCGACAGGTGAAGTCAGGCGTCTACAATGCGGCCTATTATACATTACATGAAGATTAGTGGTAGCAACCTTTATAATAGATTATGGTAACACACACATACAATGTGAACATAAATTATACAACATTAAAACAACGAATGCTGAATAGCATATAGCAGAAATTCTTCCTTTTGCTTGAGTGATACGGACTCCATCAGTGGCACAAATTCAATGCTGAACTTAATAAATGCTCAACAAGATAACAACTTTCAACATGCGATAAGCATCATACTCTTTCGATAGGTACATATCGCAACTGCTCCAAAACATAATCCACAATCGACATGCCGTCTCGCCACGACCCTCCGCGCCGCACCAACAATAGCCGCCCCCAATGCATCAGCACCGCCTGCCTAAACTAGAGCAGCGCTGACATAGTTTGATTGGGCGCGTTCCGCCGGTGACCGCCGCCACGGCCTCTGCTCCCGGTGTAATGACGGGTCTCGGGTCGGGTCTCCGTCTGTCACACTCGGCCAGTCACACCTGCCACTATCGACGGCGGTCATCTCAGACGGGTGAAGCGACGCGCGTCGCTGCCGCCCCCGCCCCCGCCCCCGCCCGACGGTCGTCGACGTTACGTACTCTGGCCACGGCTGGCTGCGTTGAGAAGGCGTTGCGACGTCGTATCACTGCTTGCATCACCGGCAGAAGGCTCATGGCGGACCATCGACTCCGCTGGCGCGGAGATGCAATCGCGTCCTGTGGTGTTGGTGTACGTTTGGTCGGTCCGCAACATGCATCAGTCGCCGGCTGTATTGGGTTTGGGAGGAGTCGGAGACGAATAATATAAGTGAGCTTGTTACGTTTACGGGAACTGTGCTACAAATAACACACATGATTTAATCTTTCGAAACCCTACCTATGCGGGAAGTCTTTTTCGTAAGATGGTTTCACAAATGTATTTAATTATAAAAGTTTTCGTCGATTTTGCTCACCTCTCGAGGTGTGTTTCAGTTGAACGGGACACGGGCCCGTACGCATCGTGTTGCCATGTGTCAACTAGAGCCGTGCCGGTCCGCAGCGAGACGTGTTGACTAGTGACGTCGCCGTGTTGTTGTCTATCACCCGGGTCTCTTTCGCCACTGCCACCGGTGTTTCGAGCCGCTGCTCGGCCGTGACCCCCTGTCCCCCTGCTCGGCCGTGGCGTGACCTGGCGTGACCTGGCGTGACCTGGTGTGACCTTGTGTGACCTGGCGTGACCTGGCGTGACCTGGCGTGACCTGGCGTGACCTGGCGTGACCTGGCGTGACCTGGCGTGACCTGGCGTGACCTGGCGTGACCTGGCGTGACCTGGCGTGACCTGGCGTGACCTGGCGTGACCTGGCGTGACCTGGCGTGACCTGGCGTGACCTGGCGTGACCTGGCGTGACCTGGCGTGACCTGGCGTGACCTGGCGTGACCTGGCGTGACCTGGCGTGACCTGGCGTGACCTGGCGTGACCTGGCGTGACCTGGCGTGACCTGGCGTGACCTGGCGTGACCTGGCGTGACCTGGCGTGACCTGGCGTGACCTGGCGTGACCTGGCGTGACCTGGCGTGACCTGGCGTGACCTGGCGTGACCTGGCGTGACCTGGCGTGACCTGGCGTGACCTGGCGTGACCTGGCGTGACCTGGCGTGACCTGGCGTGACCTGGCGTGACCTGGCGTGACCTGGCGTGACCTGGCGTGACCTGGCGTGACCTGGCGTGACCTGGCGTGGCCTGACATGACCTGATGACCTGACGCGGTGTCTCCTCTGCCCGACAGCTGCTGTCAACTCCTGGTGACGAACAGTCTGAGCTCGAGCGTGTTCAGGATCTCTTCCCATCGGACGACCTCGGTCTCTTCAGTCGCGATCCCTCGTCACAGGTGAGAAACACGGTCACCTCACGTGTAGTGAACAGGATAACAGGTGAACAGGAAACAAGTCCCGCTGTCTGGTGTCTGCTGCCCGGCTGTTGTGAATCATTGCATAGACGTGTGCCGCAACGATGGTTCCCTTTCCACCCCGCTGTGCGGAATATAATGTCCGCTTAATGTACCTTTCCTGTTGTTGCATATCATGCTGGATATCAGCCGCATGTGACCTTGATCAGCCTCGTTAACTCTCGATTGTGTGTGTGGATCCGATCTTAAACTGCATCCCCATGCCGATACTCTTTGATCGGTTTATACTCTTCAGCGCAACGATGACACCTCAAAAATGACGACCCCGACCCATTTTCGAACCTTGTAGTCATGTTTGCATCAACTTACTTATACCCCTGACTTGTGCTCATCATCTTCTTGAGCCATCCCATCCTTGTCCACCAGCTCCTCCGTATCTCTCGCCCTCTGCACCTCCTACATCCTGCTGGCGTCGTAAGCCTTGAACCCAGCCGGTCGGACTGGCGGCCGTCTCGGAGTCCGGTCCGCCAGCGTGTTTTGGTGCTGGCAATAAAACACATTCGGGCCGCCACAAAGGACGGGCCGACAATCAGTCGCTCGTCAGTGGGGCCGGCCGGCCGCCGCAGCCTTGGCGCGAGCCACCATGCGTGAACCAGCTCACATACCAGGCGCTCGGCGGCCGCTGGAGTCGGGGCTGTCAAAGCTGGGGCTGCCAGAGCTGGGGCTACCGCCGGAGCTGGGGCTGCCAGAGCTGGGGCTACCCGCCGGAGCCGGGGCTGCCAGAGCTGGGGCTGCCAGAGCTGGGGCTACCGCCGGAGCCGGGGCTGCCAGAACTGGGGCTACCGCCGGAGCCGGGGCTGCCAGAGCTGGGGCTACCGCCGGAGCCGGGGCTGCCAGAGCTGGGGCTACTGCCGGAGCCGGGGCTGCCAGAGCTGGGGCTACCGCCGGAGCCGGGGCTGCCAGAGCTGGGGCTACTGCCGGAGCCGTGGCTGCCAGAGCTGGGGCTACCGCCGGAGCCGGGGCTGCCAGAGCTGGGGCTACTGCCGGACCGGGGCTGCCAGAGCTGGGGCTACCGCCGGAGCCGGGGCTGCCAGAGCTGGGGCTACCGCCGGAGCCGGGGCTGCCAGAGCTGGGGCTACCGCCGGAGCCGGGGCTGCCAGAGCTGGGGCTACCCGCCGGAGCCGGGGCTGCCAGAGCTGGGTGGGGCTACCCGCCGGAGCCGGGGCTGCCAGAGCTGGGGCTCCCCCTGGAGCCGAGGCTGCGGCTGTCAGAGCTGAGGCTCCCCCTGGAGCCGGGGCTGCGGCTGCCACGGTTGAGTCGCTGTAAGGCCAGAACAGTGGCGGCGCGCTGGCAGTGTGTGCTATTCACGGCGCACCAGTTACGACCAGTGGCGCTATTTGCCGCGAGTGATTTGGTCCCGGGCAGGGCGTGTCACGGCGGAATTCACCACGGTGCATTCTGAAGTAGTTGATTGTGATCCAGGACTCGAGCTGCTGAAGCGTTGGATGTCATCCCCGACATCGGAATCGGTCTTTGATTAGCGCGGGTGAAAAGGAAAACAAAACAACACGTCCCGCTGTCAGAATCGCCCGACTGTACTGTCGTCCTAAATGCTCTGTGATAGCGCCCACGCCGGTCCGCGTCAACGCTCGGCTAGTTCTGCGGCGGAAATAGCGGTTAGTCGTTCGCTTTCATTTTGGCCAGGTGGACGCTGTGGCTGCTGCGGCTGCTGCGGCTGCTGCGACTGCTGCAGTGACCACGACTGGTGAGGCGGCCACGCTTTCTCCGCGCACTGAACGCGCGTGGAGGACCGCTTGTCATGAGAGTGGCGGTTTCAGCGCCGAGATCACGTGTGCGATTACGCCCCGAAACAAGCCCGCACAAAGGCACGCGGCGTGTACTCCCGTTGTAATGATCTGAGGTCGATGTTCGCTCATTACCGAATGTGTGGCGTGCCGTCTTTTCTTTTATGAAAATGTCCGATTTCTCATGACGTGAAGTAGGGCACTGGATTGGTATGCAGCGCGATGCTGACGTTTACAAATATGAATCTGGCACCTGTATGTCTGTCTCTTGTATCTTCAAAATTGATTACAAATATCGCACTATTGTTTGGCGGCTACACCCTTTCGCTGTCAGCCACTTCAACGTAAATGCGCATTCAGCGTTTGAGCGCTGTGACGCTCACAATCCATATTGATTCCCATATCCCACCTGCGCCCCCATTTCCGCGACTTTTACAATCCATATTGATTCCCATATCCCACCTGCGCCCCCATTTCCGCGACTTTTACAATCCATATTGATTCCCATATCCCACCTGCGCCCCCATTTCCGCGACTTTTACCCCAGAGCTGCAGGAATTCCTGTCTGTCTTACCCCAGCCCTGTGTCTGTCTACATAAGTGTCACATCTCTCTTGTTAAGCCCGGCTGCCCCCCCCCCTCCCTTCAATCAGTACACCTTCACCTCACCACACCTTTCCCTCCACACACCACACTAGGCATGCCATCTCCGCTCGCAGATTCAGTCACCCCATTTACCTCGCGAGCAGTGAGGCGGGCGCTTCAATGACAGGAGAGGAGACCTCACTCGTGACAAACAGCTGACGCGTGCTCTCAGATGACTCACAGTCTGCTGACTTCCGGTGTCCCCCCCCCCCCATCCGGCCGGCCCGCACACTGCCGCGCCGTGTCGCAAGTCGCAACGGAACTCACGGCGGGAAACAGCTCCGCCGATGACTAACTCGAGAAGTTGGCAGCTGGTAGCCCAGTTTGCGTCACGGTTAAGTCACAGGGTTGATCCGGTCACATATCAGCGGCGTGGCCTTTGATGTTGACGTCAGGTGTGTGCGCTTTCGTCGAATCGGAATCAAGTTCCGACGGAAAACGACGGACTATGGACGTGCGCCCAGCGTGACATAAATATATGAACGGAAATACATTAGCGTCAGCGTTGATAATTTTCCTTTGGATGTACTCGCATGTTCATTATTAAAATATGCGTCTAAATATAGTCATGACAGGTACAACCGTGACGATACATTGCGCTACATGGACTCAGAACAATCTCGCTCCTCGGTTGTGGGGTCCGTGATTGGATTGTTCGCACGCGCCGAGCTGTGGCACGGCCTTGCACTGTCTGCACCCTCTGCCGGCGTCTGCCAGCGTGCACACTGTGCTCTGATGAGGGCTCTGGGAGAGCGGCGGCCGCCGCCGCCGCCGCCGTGAGGGTCATGCAACCACAGCACGGCCGCCGCCAGAGGCAACCTAGTCCGAACCGAGGCCAGGCCGCCGCCACACACACAGAGGTCTGACTGTCGGACTATCGGGCCACACACACAGAGGTCGGACTGTCGGACTATCGGGCCACACACACAGAGGTCTGCCTGTCGGACTGTCGGGCCACACACACAGAGGTCGGACTGTCGGACTATCGGGCCACACACACAGAGGTCTGCCTGTCGGACTATCGGGCCACACACACAGAGGTCGGACTGTCGGACTATCGGGCCACACACACGGAGGTCGGACTGTCGGACTGTCGGGCCACACACACAGAGGTCGGACTGTCGGACTATCGGGCCACACACACAGAGGTCTGACTGTCGGACTATCGGGCCACACACACAGAGGTCTGCCTGTCGGACTATCGGACCGCCGCCACACACACACAGAGGTCGGACTGTCGGACTATCGGGCCACACACACAGAGGTCGGACTGTCGGACTGTCGGGCCACACACAGAGGTCGGACTGTCGGACTATCGGGCCACACACACAGAGGTCTGCCTGTCGGAACCGCCGCCACACACACACAGAGGTCTGACTGTCGGACTGTCGCCACACACACACAGAGGTTGGACTGTCGGACTGTCGGGCCACACACACAGAGGTCGGACTGTCGGACTATCGGGCCACACACACAGAGGTCGGACTGTCGGACTGTCGCCACACACACACAGAGGTCTGACTGTCAGACTATCGGGCCACACACACAGAGGTCGGACTGTCGGACTATCGGGCCACACACACAGAGGTCTGACTGTCGGACTGTCGCCACACACACACAGAGGTCGGACTGTCAGACTATCGGGCCACACACACAGAGGTCGGACTGTCGGACTGTCGCCACACACACACAGAGGTCGGACTGTCGGACTATCGGGCCACACACACACAGAGGTCTGACTGTCGGACTGTCGGGCCACACACACAGAGGTCGGACTGTCGGACTGTCGCCACACACACACATAGGTTGGACTGTCGGACTGTCGGGCCACACACACACAGAGGTCGGACTGTCGGACTATCGGGCCACACACACACAGAGGTCGGACTGTCGGACTATCGGGCCACACACACAGAGGTCGGACTGTCGGACTATCGGACCGCCGCCACACACACACAGAGGTCTGACTGTCGGACTATCGGGCCACACACACAGAGGTCGGACTGTCGGACTATCGGGCCACACACACAGAGGTCTGCCTGTCGGACTGTCGGGCCACACACACAGAGGTCGGACTGTCGGACTATCGGGCCACACACACAGAGGTCTGCCTGTCGGACTATCGGGCCACACACACAGAGGTCGGACTGTCGGACTATCGGGCCACACACACGGAGGTCGGACTGTCGGACTGTCGGGCCACACACACAGAGGTCGGACTGTCGGACTATCGGGCCACACACACAGAGGTCTGACTGTCGGACTATCGGGCCACACACACAGAGGTCTGCCTGTCGGACTATCGGACCGCCGCCACACACACACAGAGGTCGGACTGTCGGACTATCGGGCCACACACACAGAGGTCGGACTGTCGGACTGTCGGGCCACACACAGAGGTCGGACTGTCGGACTATCGGGCCACACACACAGAGGTCTGCCTGTCGGAACCGCCGCCACACACACACAGAGGTCTGACTGTCGGACTGTCGCCACACACACACAGAGGTTGGACTGTCGGACTGTCGGGCCACACACACAGAGGTCGGACTGTCGGACTATCGGGCCACACACACAGAGGTCGGACTGTCGGACTGTCGCCACACACACACAGAGGTCTGACTGTCAGACTATCGGGCCACACACACAGAGGTCGGACTGTCGGACTATCGGGCCACACACACAGAGGTCTGCCTGTTGGACCGCCGTCACACACACACAGAGGTCTGCCTGTCGGACTGTCGCCACACACACACAGAGGTCTGCCTGTCGGACTGTCGCCACACACACACAGAGGTCTGACTGTCGGACTGTCGGACCGCCGCCACACACACACAGAGGTCTGACTGTCGGGCTGTCGCCACACACACACAGAGGTCTGCCTGTCGGACTGTCGGGCCACACACACAGAGGTCTGCCTGTCGGACTGTCGCCACACACACACAGAGGTATGACTGTCGGACTGTCGGACCGCCGCCACACACACACAGAGGTCTGACTGTCGGACTGTCGCCACACACACACAGAGGTCTGCCTGTCGGAACCGCCGCCACACACACAGAGGTCTGCCTGTCGGAACCGCCGCCACACACACAGAGTCTGACTGTCGGACTGGCGCCACACACACACAGAGGTCTGCCTGTCGGACTGTCGGACCGCCGCCACACACACACAGAGGTATGCCTGTCGGACTGCCGGACCGCCGCCACACACACAGCGGTCTGCCTGTCGGACTGTCGGACCGCCGCCGCCGCCGCCGCCGCTCGAATTTGGTGCGTGTCGAATTGTGGCGCGATTGGCTCTGGTTTGCCGGTCTGTTGCCTTCGCATCCCAACATCCCATCACGCCAAACAGACTGGCGGACGGCGTCGCGTGCCGGTGTTGGTGAGTGAGTGGCGAGGTTAAAGATTGAGACGCCGCCGGCTGTCTGTTCGCCGCTTGTTCCAGTTGTAATGATGCCTGATAAGACAAATGCCGTGGAAGCTCGGAGTAGGATGGATTACTGACATGTGGCCGCCAATATGAATGACAGACACGCATGGTGGTGGTTATAACTCAATGTCTTCCAAGAAGGAAAACTGGAGCGTAGTAGTGACTCCTGGTTCCCAGATAGCGAACTAATCCCACTTATCCCGTCTCCTAACATAATGTGCCGATTACTAAAGACTATTAACCCTCGCCCTACATGTCAGTGCCTGACAGCCCCCCCCCCCCTAAGGCTTTTCTTGAATAGCTTTTTACACGTGCGGGGCATCTTGCTGAAATTTTCGGTAGCTACGTTTACAACAATTATACGTATGCGGTAAAAATTTAATCGAAATTGGTTAAGTAGTTTGGGAGATAATCATGTTTTGATGACGTCATGTTGGTGGAAAAAAAGATAAATATTAAAAAAAATGGTAGAAAACAGAGTTTTAAAGGAAATTGCAAACGCAATTCACCAAAGATACAAAATGACATTTTCTTTAAAATGGCTATCTCGGATTTGCAAAATTTTGGGGTTTTGACCCCTAAAATAGAAATAAAACTGATTTCTTGGGAAAAATCACCACAAAATCAAAATTTGCAAAACCGTTAGAAAAGCCGGAATATATGTGAAAGAACTGAGTATGGGCAATACCCAATACCCATACCAAATTGCAAAGCAATATCTTCATTTTTGACTGAATGATGGCTTCCTAAGTGTAAGAAACTGATGACATCAATTTGTTAAAATAACTTTTTATACTTTTTTTGACAAGATACGAACAAATAATCACCTTTTCTGTATTTCTGAGCCAAAACAAGTCTAGGAACATGCCTTTTTATTTACATATCAATGTCTAATCTTGAGATTTTCTGAAGAGCAAAATCGCTGTTCTGGACGTGGTAAATCCGAGGTCATTCACTTGAGCTGGAAGGCCACCCGTTGACCTGAAACCTAAAAATCGCATACAGTTAGATTCCTCTCGTGACAGGCAACATGCTGGTTCTTACCGCATTGCTCTAAGTTGCTTGGTTTGGAAGTTAACAGGGGGCCTGTCAGCCCCCCCCCCCCCGTAGGGCGAAGGTGAAAAAGCTCCCGTAGGGCGAGGGTTAACCCGACACCCAACCCTTTTCCCTGCCACAGCGTAAAACATGCCCATGCTTCAGTACCGCAGCGGACCGTTCCCTAGGGATTATCACGCGTTCAGTTATCCTCTTCTCGGCGGTTAATTGCCGGTCATCTGACTCCACTTGGCCCTCACACAGTGAATACAACTCACTTGGACTTCGGTACCCCTGAGCCTTTGCCACACACCATGCGAAATGACGGCCACTCAACACGGTCTCTCCACCAAGACTTTGTCGCCACCCAACACGGTCTCTCCACCAAGACTTTGTCGCCACCCAACACGGTCTCTCCACCAAGACTTTGTCGCCACCCAACACGGTCTCTCCACCAAGACTTTGTCGCCACCCAACACGGTCTCTCCACCAAGACTTTGTCGCCACCCAACACGGTCTCTCCACCAAGACTTTGTCGCCACCCAACACGGTCTCTCCACCAAGACTTTGTCGCGACTGCCGGGCGCCGTCACCCGATCGCACCCTTCTTAACATCTGGTTCCTTCCCTATGCTGTAACGTACCGTATAATGCGCCGTACTACGAGTATATACTTATTCAACATGTGGTAACATTCAACATCTTACCTGATCCCTCCCACACATAATTCGGCCAAAGATGTGTGACCCCGCTACCTACCGCAGGGAATTCCGACGTTTGACATTCGACACCTTCCCCACCTCAACCCCGACTGGGTAAAACCACCGCCACGGGTTTTACACCTCTCCCGACTCCCACCCACAGCACAAAGTGGCTGTGATTAGACCTCCCAACCGCAGCGAGCAATCCACCCAAAACGTTCCCTCTCCTCTCTCTCTCTCTCTCTCCTCTCCTCTGTCTGTCCCTCTACTCTCCTCTGTCTGTCCCTCTCACTTTCACTCTCTCACTAAATCATCAAGTCTCATCAAGTACCATTTTACAGCGAATTATTGCAGTACCCCGTGCTCTTTCCCCTGCTCTTCCCTCCCTGCCACTGCCCTATGCCAGCCAACCCGACCCAGGCTGACCCAGCCCAGCCCAGCCCAGCCCAGCCCAGCCCGACCTGACCCGACCTGACCCGACCTGACCCGACCTGACCCGACCTGACCCGACCTGACCCAGCCCAGCCCAGCCCAGCCCGACCTGACCCGACCTGACCCGACCTGACCCGACCTGACCCGACCTGACCCGACCTGACCCGACCTGACCCGACCCGACCCGACCCGACCCGACCCGACCTGACCCGACCTGACCCCGCTGTTCTCCTCAGAGGATGAAGGGTCTGATCCGGAAGCGGTCGGCGCCGGCCAGCCGGCTGCAGCGGGCGCTCTCAGCCAAGGCGCAGCGTCCCTCGTCGGCCGAGCGCTCCCCCGTCGGCGCCGACGACGACAAGGAGAACAGCGAGCCGCCGGTGGACGTGACCGACGCTGCGCCGCGACGCCAGTTCGTCATGGAGACGGCAGTCCAGTTCACGGTGGTAAGCTCAATTGGCAGTTTGGGTGTCCATTTCAGTTGTTGTTCAATGATAATTCGGCTGGCAGGCCAAGTGTTGGTTTGGTGTTGGCCTTTGGAGATCACTGATGACGCTGTCACGGGTCGGAGAGCATGTTGAGACAGATGTGGTGGTAGTATGTTTATCGACCCTTGTAAATGATGATGTAAACTTAATCTCGCGATGATGATGTGTAATCAATGAGGCAACTTAAATCGCCGTGGATACTCTGTAATGGCATTGTATCGTGATCCATAGCCACCAAACACGGTACGCACCGAAGAGATTAGCGTAGACAGGGTCCAATTACGAAGGCCGTTCATGAAGGCCGTCCTTTCCAGTCGACCTTTCATGCCTGCCTCGTCGTCCGTGAACCTGTATTACACGTAACACGGGATCGAATTAACCACCACTGGTTGCCATGCGAATACGGGCGATGGCTGGATCAACCAGTCGCCAACACAGCGCGGTCGTTTGGTTTACTGCAGTAGGCTCTCAGCACAGCAGCCAAACAGCTTACTCGGTTGACAGGCTTGTGTATTAGCAGCTTACTCGGTTGACAGGTCTGTGTATTAGCAGCCTACTCGGTTGACAGGTTTGTGTATTAGCAGCTTACTTGGTTGGCAGGTCTGTGTATTAGCAGTTTACTCGGTTGACAGGTTTGCGTATTAGCAGTTTACTCGGTTGACATGTATGTGTATTAGCAGCTTACTCGGTTGGCAGGTCTGTGTATTAGCAGCTTACTCGGTTGACAGGTATGTGTATTAGCAGCTTACTTGGTTGACAGGTATGTGTATTATCAGCTTACTCGGTTGACAGGTCTGTGTATTAGCAGCTTACTCGGTTGACAGGTTTGTGTATTATCAGCTTACTCGGTTGACAGGTCTGTGTATTAGCAGCTTACTTGGTTGGCAGGTCTGTGTATTAGCAGTTTACTCGGTTGACATGTATGTGTATTAGCAGCTTACTCGGTTGGCAGGTCTGTGTATTAGCAGCTTACTCGGTTGACAGGTATGTGTATTAGCAGCTTACTTGGTTGACAGGTATGTGTATTATCAGCTTACTCGGTTGACAGGTCTGTGTATTAGCAGCTTACTCGGTTGACAGGTTTGTGTATTATCAGCTTACTCGGTTGACAGGTCTGTGTATTAGCAGCTTACTCGGTTGACAGGTCTGTGTATTAGCAGCTTACTCGGTTGACAGGTCTGTGTATTAGCAGCTTACTCGGTTGACAGGTCTGTGTATTAGCAGCTTACTCGGTTGACAGGTATGTGTATTAGCAGCTTACTTGGTTGACAGGTCTGTGTATTAGCAGCTTACTCGGTTGACAGGTATGTGTATTAGCAGCTTACTTGGTTGACAGGTATGTGTATTATCAGCTTACTCGGTTGACAGGTCTGTGTATTAGCAGCTTACTCGGTTGACAGGTTTGTGTATTATCAGCTTACTCGGTTGACAGGTCTGTGTATTAGCAGCTTACTCGGTTGACAGGTCTGTGTATTAGCAGCTTACTCGGTTGACAGGTCTGTGTATTAGCAGCTTACTCGGTTGACAGGTCTGTGTATTAGCAGCTTACTCGGTTGACAGGTATGTGTATTAGCAGCTTACTTGGTTGACAGGTCTGTGTATTAGCAGCTTACTCGGTTGACAGGTCTGTGTATTATCAGCTTACTCGGTTGACAGGTCTGTGTATTAGCAGCTTACTCGGTTGACAGGTCTGTGTATTAGCAGCTTACTCGGTTGACAGGTATGTGTATTATCAGCTTACTCGGTTGACAGGTCTGTGTATTAGCAGCTTACTCGGTTGACAGGTCTGTGTATTAGCAGCTTACTTGGTTGGCAGGTCTGTGTATTAGCAGTTTACTCGGTTGACAGGTTTGTGTATTAGCGTCTGTGGGAGTGAAATACGTCGAGAGTCCGCGGAATCGGCGCGACTCGTGCTCCGTATCCCGGCCTGCCATCTGCCGACGCGATACGCCAGTTACGCCCGGCTACCAAGCACCGCTTATCTGCAAGTGGCGTGGTGGCGTTAGGTGTGTGGGGGGGGGGGGTGCTAATGACTCCGTTTCACCGGGTGGGGTGTCTTTCTCCCTGTGGGAGTGGCCGTCCCGGACCCAACGGTCGGTGGTGCTCGGCAGGAAAGATAACTGTGCGGTGGGTTGTCGGGCCGGTTTGTGGAGTGCCAGCTGCTGGAGGCTGTGGTGGTTTCGCGTCGGGCCGGTTTGTGGAGTGCCAGCTGCTGGAGGCTGTGGTGGTTTCGCGTCGGGCCGGTTTGTGGAGTGCCAGCTGCTGGAGGCTGTGGTGGTTTCGCGTCGGGCCGGTTTGTGGAGTGCCAGCTGCTGGAGGCTGTGGTGGTTTCGCGTCGGGCCGGTTTGTGGAGTGCCAGCTGCTGGAGGCTGTGGTGGTTTCGCGATGGGCCGGTTTGTGGAGTGCCAGCTGCTGGAGGCTGTGGTGGTTTCGCGTCGGGCCGGTTTGTGGAGTGCCAGCTGCTGGAGGCTGTGGTGGTTTCGCGTCGGGCCGGTTTGTGGAGTGCCAGCTGCTGGAGGCTGTGGTGGTTTCGCGATGGGCCGGTTTGTGGAGTGCCAGCTGCTGGAGGCTGTGGTGGTTAATATAAGACAGATCAGGTTAATATAATTACCAATCGGCCCGCCCTAGGTATTCTTTAATCTGGCTGTGTGTAGAGTCATTAACCGTCTGGCGGCTTCCGCGCCGGTTTTGTCTATGAAGAATTACCTAGTTAGGCACTGGCAGCTGTACTCAATAACCCGAGCCAACCTCGGCAGGTCGGCTGTCTACCAGTTATGATAAAGGCTAATCTGATTTTTAGTGTGCCGAAAAGATCACAAGCGTCAACCTGCCGCCGCTGGAAAGTAAGATGCTACCCTGGACAAGCGGTTTGACGTGAATATATGATAAGCAGGCAGTTCAGGGATCGAAAGTAACGCCACAATCTTAGGCTTCAAGTTAAGACAGTAGGTCGCCAATTAACAAACCAGCTCAGTTGGATTTATCGCGAGCAACGAGTACTTTCTTTTGCAACGGATATCTGCTAGTCGGTCCTCTGCTGACGCGCAGACTTCACTAAAAGCTTATTCTATAGTACAAAATTCACGAAACTGCCAAGTCAAGATTCCATTCTATTTATAAGCGGACAGGCTAAATTCATTGCAAAAGAATCGTTTAAAATAACTCCGCACAATAGTACTTGTCTACTGCTTTCAATGAAGCTCATCTTGTCACAGTTTTACAAGGAACAATAGTCGCAGTTTGGTCGATTCTGTTTTATGAGGCGGGCCCGGCTGACGTCCCTCTCATCTGTCGGCTGAGTCCGCTGAGGCGTGAAGTGATGATCTGCGTACGGCTGCCAAACCACCCGTGGTATGCGTCTCACTCTCTTCACGTCCCGTTACTCGGCTCGTAGTTTAATCTCCGCTACCTGGTAGAGCGTGCTGGGCCGTCTTAAACTGCGCACCAGCGCGCTGGGAGGAGCCATAGCTGCAGTTTCTGATGGCCCATTACGTGACCATAAGGAGGTGGTCCAGTGACCCGGGTGACCTCGGTAAGCGTTTCGCCGCTGAGGGTGTTACGATCACTGTCTCTGCCGCCGAGTAACCGCCTCTCCGCTGCTCCGGTGGCCCGTACTCGAGCTCGCCCGAGCCCGCCCGGGCCGACCCGTTCGGAGGCACAATAGCCGCGTGTGCACCGCCGGCTAACCCATCCCACACTAATGACCCCGACACAGCGCCACCCGCGCCGCTTTTGTCTCGAGCGCGCCAGATAATCATTGCCCACTGAAAGAGAAGGCGCCGGAGGCCATCGACGCGACATGCCGTGCCCCGCTTGTCCTACATCGACGACCCTGCCTGACTCGGAACCTCTGGAGCACACCGGACTCCTCGACGGGATGCCCTATCAACCGCTGCAGCCAGTCGCGGCGCCCTCAACTCTCACTTAACCCCTGCTCGCATCGGAGCACCGCGAAAACCAGACAGCAGCATCAGAAGCGCGACTGGAATCCGATCGTCGGCTCCCGGCGGCTGGGCGCAGAGCGCGCTGATGTAAAGGCGCTCGACGTCACGGCCTGAGCCGGGAGGATTTCGGCGCGATCCGCCGGCTTTCGGGGCGATTGGACGGCGAGCGTGCAGCTCCGGATGGGGCCGCGCGTCTGTGGAGAGAAGTTCGCGGAACGGAGGTGGCAAGTGGGTCGCGTTATGCTGAGCCGCGTGCGACGGCGGCCGGGAGACGTCTCAAGCTGCCATCGTCTCTGGAGGGAGCTGGGGCCTCCGGTTCCGGTTCACGAGAGGAGGTACCTAGATGTAACTCGCTGGCTCAGCTCGGGTATGACTGGAACGCAGATACCAGAGACCCAGCGCCACGGACGGCGATGTTAGAATCGGGCGTTGGACTCGGCACAGCCCTTGGTCGGAGCTCGCTGAGGTTTCGCCGCAGCGGAATGGCGAATTAGCATCATCTAAGCCAATGAGTCGATCGACCCATGGCATTGCGCCATGATGACCACTGTGGCTAATTGCCTGCACATTAATGCAACCACCGTATCGTCGATTAATCATGAGACCTGCTTGCTAGCTTGACCCTCTTGGCATATCTGCTTAGAAGGGAGGAAAGGCAATGTTGGCATTACCCCACCTAGAGTGATAAAATAACAAACAAAATAATAAGATTGCACAAACTACATGGTAACGTTAGACGGTGTATTATGATGAGGAACAGAACCGCTCGCTGCTGCTTGAGTCCAGCTCCGCGGGCCGTCTGCGCCCGACGGCGGCCGCGGCCATTTTCCGGGGCCCCTGACCGAATTACTCGAGCCAATCCACTTCAGCACCGCGTTTGTTTATTAATATGGCCTTAGCTGTAAGCAGTTTGGTTTTACGGCTGGCCTATTGCCGTCGATAAGACGTGGAGGCCGTCCGAGTCGGTATCACCGGCGACGCCCGGTCCGGCAGCGGCACGAAATGCAGCCAAGGAATGAGATCAGCCTTTCTCTCTCTCTCTCCGGCCGGTGGATTGTGTTCAGACGGGGGTCAGGCCATGTTTGTATATAATCCGGAATCGTGCACGAAACGGCCTTCTGCGGATTTGTGCGCCGGCGAAATACGGCATTGGCTTAGGACGAGATATCAAGGTTTTTGATGCGAGGTATTTGATGAGACGAACTTGGCATTGTCTAATGAAACGGTCTTCATAAGTGTTTTACTGAAGATTATGCGACAATGCTGGGTAAATCTGACAAGACTATTCGCGTGATGTTCGACTCTCGCTGTCCTTGAAGCAGACTAGTGGCTGGTGTAATGTCTATCAGGAAATTTGATTTAGTTATCCTGAATTCCTGTGAATTAACCCCGTTTCTGGAGGATATTTCGGCGACCGAGGTTACCGAGTATACCCAGGGAATGGTGTGTGATCTTCCTTCCCTCTGATAATTTAACGTTGTTTTAAGCTTTGCAGGTATTTGAAAGTGCAATGTTTGAATGCCAAAGATAATGCTGGGAAAGAATCGCTCGAATCTTCAGTCAGTTCAGTTCAGTGTAACGCTGTTGCTTCACTATAGTTATTTTTTCGCGTAGTGACAGCTCACAAACGACCTGACCGATAAAATCGTCAATCTACTGAAGTTAGATTATCTACTAATCTACCGAACAGCTAGCGATACGGTTTTAAATCGTTCGTATCATATCACCCCTCCAATAATTGACGATCGAGTGCCGCTCTAGGCAACAGCGAAAACGTGATACCGAAAAGCCCGCGGCAGCAACTAGCCGCATATTCCCGACATCTATCTGTAGCAAACATCTCGTCCCAAACTGACTCAGACTGAGAATGACGCTCCGAGTCCATGGCTCTCTTCTATCACTGGTCACTGACGTCAGATCGGACATCATCCACGTCCGCCATCCCTCTCTCCATCTCCCGGCGATCTGCTCCAGCTATTAACCAGTCTGCCGACATTTTCGGCCCGATCCTATCGCCCGCCGCGTGTCAGCCGTGTCTTCACGCTGACCGGTCTGTCGTGGCGCGGAGCAGCCCTCGCCACGCGATCTGCCTTCCGATCAGAGCTCGCGAGGCTCTTCGGCTCGATGGCGACGAGCTCGCTGGAGTGTGTCGGACGCCTCGGACGCCCCGCGCCGGCCACAAAAACGCTCCCCAAACACCCCCGGGCGGCTTCAGAACGGGACCGGATTCGCGCATTCCACGTCCGGTAATTGACGAACTTCTTTTCGGGCGGGTCGGCCGCGCCGGGCGGCGGAGAAAAAGCGAAGTGCGCGCGCCGTCGTGAGGCGTTGTAGGCCGCTGTGGGCTGCGCGCCTGCGCGGTTGCGGCGGCGAACTCCAGAGGTCGCGGCTGGGTCGCACCGTGCTGCCGGGGCGCGCTGGCGCCAGTGCGAGATGTTGCGACGCGCAAAAAGTGCGTACGGGTCGGATCGGGCCGGGGTGGGCTGCGTCTCGCGCGTCCTGTGACCGGGTGACCCCGGATCTGCGGCCACCGGAGGCTGACACAGGGTCCGGCGGGGTGTGTCCCGCGCACTGCGGTGTTTGTTTGCCGGTCGGTGACCCGAGTGGGGTCGGATTCGGTGGATAGGATGTACAACTCCGCCCGGTATGTGCGTAGGTGTGCACAATGCAGCAAGATATGTGACCGTTTAAACGCGTCTTTCATCGCGAGGTAACTACAAAAGTTTCGAAATCCGAACAGCGGATTTCGCAATGTAACTTGAAAAATGCAAGCGTTGCCTTTTAAATGCTGAAGATACGCTTTACAAGCGGTCCGTCGGTAAGAGCGTTGCGTTGCTCGCAATGAGAAAAAGAGTGGCCTGCGATTGGGTGTGAGCGTGCCATTTCGTTGCCGAGCACGTACCGATACTAATTACAGAACACTGACAATGATAAGGCACCGATGCCTTGTAGATAGACGATTTACATCAGCGCGGCTATCGCGAAGGTCACTGAGGAGTGGTTCGTCTGGGCGACGGCGGCTCTGCCGACGGGCTCGTCAATCCCCGCCGGGAGACCTCCCACTGTGTTTGGCAACACCTGGCAACGCCTGGCAACACGAACACCTGGGAACATCTAGTAACACCTGGCAACTCCTGACAACGCCTGGCAACACTCAGCATCATCCACTGCATCATCCTCTCTCAGCGATGTCCGTTTCTGTGGTAACCCCCCTCCTCTCGCCCGGTCACGCCCGGCGTACCATTAGTTCAGTATTAGCGGCTAATGCTCGCCGGCGTCCGACGTTCGACCACGATGACCTCAGCTGATTGGAAAATACTGCACCGTATCTCAGCTCGCCGATCCGCTGGATGATCTCGGAATCCGCGCCGCGCCGCGCCGCGCCGCGCCGCGCCGCAGTTTATGACATGGGTGGGCCCATATGTTGGCGGCGTCCGAAGATGCAGCGTGTGAGACAACAGAAGCTGTGTCAGCATGTCGCCGCGATTTATAGCCGCCGGCGCGGTGTGTTTACGGCGACGTTTGCTCGATCAGACATCCGTGTTTACAGCGGCGTGCAACGCGATGTATCTGATGACGCAACGACGTCGTGTAGCGCGCCGCATCAGCTCTGCACCGCTGCAGCGTCTCGTAGAGCGTCCCCACTGCATCCCACCGCACGTCCCCCTCCCCAAGGCGTCCGTGTCAGATCGTGACGTCACGTGCTTCCGTCTCTTGCAGGGCGCACAGTCGCAGGACCGCCACCTGTTCCTCTTCACCGACATGCTACTGGTGGCCAAGGCGCGCTCCGGCGGCAACTTCAAGCTGAAGGAGAAGGTGCGCCTGTCGGAGATGTGGCTGGCCGGCTGTCTGGATGATGTCGCCGAGGTCGCCAAGGACCCGGCGACGTCCTTCGTCGTCGGTTGGCCCACCACCAACGTCGTCGCCACCTTCAGGTCAGTCGGGTGTCCGTGCTGGAGCTGGGACCGGGTCGGTCTCCTGCTTGAGTATCCTGCTCTTCGAGTCGGCCTCCTGTCCGTGTGTGTTGGAGCGAGTGGAGGAGGGATCGGCAGGGTGGCGTTGGTAACTGTGTAGTGGTTTCTCCTGTGACAGTATCCCGCGCCCGAAGGATCCCGTTTCAGAAGACGGCTGGACGGACTGTGGTCGGATAATTGGTCGGCAGTCGCGTGCCGCTCGTGGTCCATATAGTGGCGGCGGCGGCGGCGGCGGCGGCGGCGGCGGCGGCGGCGGCGGCGGCGGAGAAAGTGTGTCGATGACGGACGTCGGTGGCTGACCGGAGGATAGCCTCTGCGCAGCGGGCGTGACGTGTTGCGGTGGTGTCCCTCACGGTCGCCGTCACCCAAGCCACGCGCTGGTGCTCTGCCTCTCGTTCTCTCATGATGTCATTCGAAACGGTGATAGTTGGTACTGGTGGATCCAGGGGAGGGTCAATGCGGCCATGTTAACTCCCAAAACCTATTTAACGGGTCAAAAATTGACATTAATGAATTATACAAATTAGGCACATTTTACAAGGTAAAAACATTTTAAATCACTACTTGGTGCAACAGCATGTAATCATGTCCTTTTGGCCGGACTACATAAACTGGCTGGACTGAGCTGGTCTGACCTGACTCGGAACTGGCTGGCAAGGGCTAGGTTAGTCTGGCTCGGGACTGGCTGATCTGGGCTGGGCTTGGAGTGGGCTTATCTGCGCTGGCCCTGCTTTGGACGGGCTGGGTTGGGCTTGGTGTGGGCTTATCTGCGCTGGCTCTGCTCTGTACGGGCTGGGCTTAGCTGGGCTGGGCTGGGCTTGGAGTTGGATTATATGCGCTGGCCCTGCTCTGGACGGGCTGGGCGTCGCGACATTGACAGAGCGACTGAACTGGAGCCAAACGTCACCCGATCGTGTCCGGATGGCCTGTCCTACTAACGCCCTGGCCCGCCGCCGCCGCCGCCGCCGCCCGCCACCACCGCCCGCCGCCGAAAGCGGGTCTTCACGCCAAGCCAAAGAACAAGGGAGGCGTCTCCATGCCTCATCAAGTCACAAAAATGGGGTCGCTGTGCGAGGCAAATAAATGAGGTTATCGTTTGCTGCGACATACATTACTTGCAGTCCTGAACAGGGCGACGGATTGCCGTGTAAAAACGAAGCACTTATGTTCATGGCGTTTTTTGTCGCGGTCCTTCTCCCCGCCACAATGGCTTGTCATGTCGGACGGGCCTGCTGTGATCCGTTAAGCGGTTTTTATCATTTGAAGTTATTGATCATGATCGAAGAGGCCGAGTGCAACATGACCAATGGACACCTCCTGAGGTCGCTCAATCATGCTCTGTGTGATTTCGCATACCAACAGGCGTGACCTCAACGGTCTAAACGAACGGTACCATTCAAAAACCGACTCTGAGCGGTGAATTGACCTCTGAAGGACCGGGTGCGATCGGGCTGGATAACACACCGCATCAGACAGGTCCGTCCCACTGTCACCTTGAAGCGACCCTGACGCCGCCCCAGCTACTCAAATTCGCCGCGTGCTCCCTACCCAGACTCCCGGCCGTCGAGCCGGCGCGGCGTCGGTCTCAGTGTGAGACCGCGTCTTCCGTACAATCGCGCCGAATTCGCCGCGACGGCCACTGCCGCGTCGGTATTGCCACCACCAGCCGCTGCGACAGCCTTGTAACTCCAATTTCGCGGGCAGAACACTGTGCCGACTGTCGAGTGATTGGCTCGGAATGTTGCGGTGTGACGTTATCCCCCGCCTACGTCACCGCCGCGCCACCGCCGCGCCGCCGCCTACGCCACCGCCGCGCTGCCGCCGCGCTGCCGCCGCGCCACCGCCGCGCCGCTGCCGCCGCGCAGGGTGGTGCGAGCTGTTGCGCCACGCGTGTGGGCCTCTCGATGACCCTGCGCAGGAAATGACCGGCGTTCCTGGCGCGTGCGGGGAATGCGGCGAATGTTCGGCCCGTGGCGCTTCGTGGGACGACGGAAGGTTGCGTCGATGTGTGCTCGACCCGAGCGGAAGGTTGCGTCGATGCGAGTCGGTGTGAGCCGGTACGCGGCGGTCCAGTCATGCTTGCTCAAGCTGCTCGGCCGGACTGCCGTCGCCGCCGTCGGCTGAGATTGCGCCAGGCGGGGTGTTGCAGAGGCGCCTTTCGCAGCAGTGACAGTGCGGACAGCGGCGACAGACATCTCTCACTCGGAAGCTGTGTCAAAACGTCGGCTGGGTCTGTCTAGCTTACGGCATCACGGCGTCATTACAATATCATTATCGTGATAATGTCATGAATATACAATTATCTGGTCATGATGCATGCGATGATTCCGCTACGTCAACTTCCGGACATTCAGTGTCATCAGGGCACTTGCGAGAGCACATTAAACGCTTTCTACCATCTCTTGCATTCACCAGCTTCCATGCTGCTTCCTCTAATCATGGTCGCACGTCCCCCGTCACCAGCTCCGGACACCGCCCTACATGGTCGCACGTCCCCCGTCACCAGCTCCGGACACCGCCCTGCATGGTCGCACGTCCCCCGTCACCAGCTCCGGGCACCGCCCTACATGGTCGCACGTCCCCCGTCACCGGCTCCGGACACCGCCCTACATGGTCGCACGTCCCCCGTCACCAACTCCGGACACCGCCCTGCATGGTCGCACGTCCCCCGTCACCAGCTCCGGGCACCGCCCTACATGGTCGCACGTCCCCCGTCACCGGCTCCGGACACCGCCCTACATGGTCGCACGTCCCCCGTCACCAACTCCGGACACCGCCCTACATGGTCGCACGTCCCCCGTCACCGGCTCCGGGCACCGCCCTACCACACGGTGACTGCCAGAGACGTACACTGACCTTGAACACTGCGGGCCCTGCCCCGCCTGTCCCGGGACCAGCGGCTAATTGGCCGCGAAATAATAGCCGGCTGAAATACGGTCGTTCAGTGTTTATACGGGCAGCGCTGCTCCCATTAGTGTCTTCCATTCGTTCAGTGTTTATACGGGCAGCGCTGCTCCCATTAGTGTCTTCCATTCGTTAGTGCTGTGGAGAGCAGCAGCCCACTCCTCATCACCGCTCTCTGGGAGAGAAGAGCATTTGTCCGCTAATGGTTGCGTTTCGAAAGGGCGGACTTGTCGGACTGCTGGTCGGGCTGGCCGTTTGGCCCGCGGCGGTGTGAAGTCTGTGGTGGGAGGAGCCGCGGTCCAAATTACCGCGCCGAATTCGCCCCGCTCAGGGCCGCCGGTGAGCCCCTGTGCGCCATAATTGCCGCAATCTCCGCGTCAGGAATTCACCGGCGAATGAGGCGCGTCCGACGGGGGTAACCGCGCGCGCGCGCCGGACGCCGCTCCCGTGCCAAACTGGCGCGTTAGAGACGGACGTACGTCATAAGTGGCGGTCGAATAGCGCGCGGCTGTGGATTTGGCGGGTAACGGGTTGATATCGTGAGCGCGGCGGGTTGGGGCGGAGGCAATTCCGGCCCGGTATCCGGCTGGAGGGATTCTGGTGGGCCGCCGCTGATTCCCTGCCGGTCACGCGCGCCCTAGCGCCGCTACAATAGCACCCCCCCCCCCCCCCCCCCCCCTCCGGGCCCCGCGCCCCCCGCGAGGCACCGAGGGGCCGACTTCCCTTCCTTGTCTAGTTGGAAGGCCAGCAGACTCCCCTCTGCTCTGCCCAGGTGCTCCTGTGTCATCAGCGCTCTGCCCCGTCACCTGACTCCTCCCCAACTCTGCCCCAGGCGGTGACTTCCCCTCCCGCACGCCCCGCCACTGCCGGCCGCGGGGCATGACTTGTGTGCGTCCGTCGCGACCCGTCCCGCCCCGGCCGGGCAGCTCGGCGCGGTCCGGCGCGGTCCGGCGCGGCTCCGCCCGGTCACTATTTGTCCGCGGAGCTGTTTTCGGGACTGATCGGGCGCCCGAGGGGTGGCATTGAATGGACGCTGGGCTGCCGGTCCCTTATTACCGGACTGCCTGGGCTGCCTGGCCGCGCGGTGCGGTACGCCCTGGCAGAGGGGAGAGAGGGGAGGGGAGCTGACCTGCCGGCCGGCCGCGCAGGATCAGTCTGTGAGCGCGTGTGCCAGGGATGGGCTGCGTGGCATCTGCGTCGGCCCCGGGGCCGGGGCCGCGGCCAGCAGGCAGCGGTGACCACTTGGATGGTGTGCAAAGGTGCAAGTGTATTCAGACATCCGGGAGGCCGCTCTCGGTAGTTGTAAGGTAAACAGGGTCGCGGATGGGAAACAGTCGTCAGCGTGTGTGTGTTACGTGATGGACATATTACGAGAACTCGTTAGCATATCCGCTAACATTGGTTCCCGTGTTTGCAGTGTGCTTTTTTATTGAGGTGCTCACGGATGTGCTGAATTGTGTGTGAACGGTGGTTATTCCCATGGCTGTTTGCGGGGAGACATGCACGAGAAGACGAAATGAAAACTCGGGAAAATTAATGTAACGTGTATCAATTATCGAAACTCTATTACGTCAATGGCGTCTATATATATATATATATATATATACATCAAGGACATTTAGTCTTCGAGTAAAAACTGTACCTACGTAATACATTACGCAATACAGCTGGGCGAGATAGATATAAATCATACACTGTCATATATGCGTTAGTACCGCGTGCGTCTTTCGATAATTTAACGATCTCTTTTCTCCATTTCAGCGGCCCAGCGCGCGATCTCTGGTACAACAAACTCAGCCAGCTGATCGCCGCCGAGAGAGAGCATGAAGCCAAGGCGACGGCGATTCACGTGGTGTACCGGGACCCGGCCAGCAACGCCGACTTGGTGAGTGCCCCCATCCCCTCCTACGCACATATGGCTCCCTCCCCCGCCCGCCGCCGCCAGGTCACGTCACAGTGGCGCCGGCCGGCGCCGGCCGGCGCCGGCCGCGCGCGGCTCGTCGGGTACCGCCAGGTCGCGTCACAGTGGCGCCGGCCGCGCGCGGCTCGTCGGGTACCGCCAGGTCCCGTCACAGTGGCGCCGGCCGCCGCGCGGCTCGTCGGGTACCGCCAGGTCCCGTCACAGTGGCGCCGGCCGCGCGCGGCTCGTCGGGTACCGCCAGGTCGCGTCACAGTGGCGCCGGCCGCGCGCGGCTCGTCGGGTACCGCCAGGTCGCGTCACAGTGGCGCCGGCCGCGCGCGGCTCGGGTGCCGCCAGGTCGCGTCACAGTGGCGCCGGCCGCGCGCGGCTCGTCGGGTACCGCCAGGTCGCGTCACAGTGGCGCCGGCCGCGCGCGGCTCGTCGGGTACCGCCAGGTCGCGTCACAGTGGCCCCGGCCGCGCGCGGCTCGTCGGGTACCGCCAGGTCGCGTCACAGTGGCGCCGGCCGCGCGCGGCTCGTCGGGTACCGCCAGGTCGCGTCACAGTGGCGCCGGCCGCGCGCGGCTCGTCGGGTACCGCCAGGTCCCGTCACAGTGGCGCCGGCCGCGCGCGGCTCGTCGGGTACCGCCAGGTCGCGTCACAGTGGCGCCGGCCGCGCGCGGCTCGTCGGGTACCGCCAGGTCGCGTCACAGTGGCGCCGGCCGCGCGCGGCTCGTCGGGTACCGCCAGGTCGCGTCACAGTGGCGCCGGCCGCGCGCGGCTCGTCGGGTACCGCCAGGTCGCGTCACAGTGGCGCCGGCCGCCGCGCGGCTCTTCGGGTACCGCCAGGTCGCGTCACAGTGGCCGCGCACGGCTCGTCGGGTACCGCCAGGTCCCGTCACAGTGGCGCCGGCCGCGCGCGGCTCTTCGGGTACCGCCAGGTCCCGTCACAGTGGCGCCGGCCGCCGCGCGGCTCGTCGGGTACCGCCAGGTCGCGTCACAGTGGCCGCGCGCGGCTCGTCGGTCCCCGGCGGACAGAGTGGTATCGGGTCACTGACAGGAACTCAGGATCATTCTGGATGGAGCCGAATTAATAATTTATGCAAATGTCATCCGTGGACGCGAGACTGCCCCAATGATTAGACGGATAATTGGACGTCGTTTGTCATTAAAGCGGATAGCCCCGCTTGCCTCAGTTGTGATTTAACGATTTATTTGGCTCGTTTTTATATCGGGGAATCATTTTCACCTGTGGGCGCGAGCGGACACCTCGGCCTCGGGTCGGCCTCGGGTGGTGACCGAAGCTGGTTTACGCCACAGCCAGCGTGCGGGTCTCCGGTGCTAGCGTTGTGTGACTTAATGAAGTTCCGTAGTGTTAGCGCCGTGTGACGTGTTGAAGTCCGTGATGTTAGCGCTGTGTGACGTGTTGAAGTCCGTGATGTTAGCGCCGTGTGACGTATTGAAGTCCGTGGTGTTAGCGCTGTGTGACGTATTGAAGTCCGTGGTGTTAGCGCCGCGTGACGTGTTGAAGTCCGTGATGTTAGCGCCGTGTGACGTGTTGAAGTCCGTGGTGTTAGCGCCGTGTGACGTGTTGAAGTCCATGGTGTTAGCGCCGTGTGACGTGTTGAAGTCCATGGTGTTAGCGCCGTGTGACGTATTGAAGTCCGTGGTGTTAGCGCCGTGCGACGTATTGAAGTCCGTGATGTTAGCGCCGTGTGACGTGTTAAAGTTCCGGCGGGACTGGCTGAAAATGCCGCTAAATCACGGACACGGGGGAATTTAGGGCGACTGTGGTCAGCATTGAGCAAACTAAGGAAAACAACTAGCTGATAGTCGATTATCACGTGCATGGAAAGCATGCAGAAAGGATTAATGGTTGTTGCAATGTCGATGATAATCCGGTGGTCAGTTTCGACCCATGTTCCAGTCCAGCTGCATATGCCAGGTATCTGATACGCCTACGCCCCGATACTTTATCAACGCGAACAATATTGTGGTCTACTGATATACACGTGCATTAAACGTGAGAGACTGTTTCCGTTAGCCTGACACGCATAATTATTACAGTGCCGACCAGTTAAATATAGACGTAGCACTTAATTTACACCGCGTCGAAAATTATCGTACTTTTGCCCCATTCGTCGGCAGTCCGGCGAGCTGCCTTTGATAGCAGCGTGCTGGTCTACATTCACCAGCCAAGTCGGTTTTCGAACCATCAATCGACGATAAACACATCCGATATTGACGTTAATAAGGAGTCGGCGCGTACGAAGGGACTCGGGCCTTGCTTAAGTCACATTAAGCGGCGTTTGAATGCAGCGCTGGCCGCCCAGCGGTAAATTAAGTGTCGATAGTTCGCAGGTGCATCTGCAGCGCCGGGGGTGGAACACGCTAACAACGTGTAAATGATGGGGCTGCAAGTGTTTGCCGAGTGAAGAACACTTGCTGTAACACCCTATCCGCCAGCCAGGCGCAATCTGGAGGACATTATTCGGCTCAGTTTCCGGACGGCTCGTGAGAGGTTGAGTGGGGTTAAGGATAGTTAAAATACCAGAACGCGTTTGTCGTTTCTAGGAATGCAACACTTGCAGTGATCGTTGAACCCGATAGGATCTTTGGCTCTGCGTGTCGTGACCAGTGGGGGCCAGATCAGGTCTCGATGTGGGTTTTTTCGAGCACTCGTGCCCCGATGGCTGGCACAGCCCGCGCTTACCCATCCTGATGATAGGCCGCTCCCCCCCCCCCCCCCCCCCCCCCGTCAGCCGTCTGCAGCCCTCACGTGTCCCGGCGCGGAGCCCCGCTCAGACTCTCTCGAACGGCGTCTTACCACACTGTTGTTCAAGTCTGTGACCGCTGTGCCGTCTCGTACCGCCATGGTGGTACGAGACGGCACAGCGGTCAGACTCTTCTCCAGCTGAGTCTTACCACACTGCCGTTGTTGGTGGTACGAGACTGTACAGCGGTCACCGACTCTTCTCCAACTGAGTCTTACCACACTGCCCGTTGTTGGTGGTACGAGACTGTACAGCGGTCACCGACTCTTCTCCAACTGAGTCTTACCACACTGCCGTTGTTGGTGGTACGAGACGGCACAGCGGTCAGACTCTTCTCCAACTGCGTCTTACCACACTGCCGTTGTTGGTGGTACGAGACTGTACAGCGGTCAGACTCTTCTCCAGCTGCGTCTTACCACACTGCCGTTGTTGGTGGTACGAGACTGTACAGCGGTCACAGACTCTTCTCCAGCTGCGTCTTACCACACTGCCGTTGTTGGTGGTACGAGACTGTACAGCGGTCACAGACTCTTCTCCAGCTGCGTCTTACCACACTGCCGTTGTTGGTGGTACGAGACTGTACAGCGGTCACCGACTCTTCTCCAGCTGCGTCTTACCACACTGCCGTTGTTGGTGGTACGAGACTGTACAGCGGTCACAGACTCTTCTCCAGCTGCGTCTTACCACACTGCCGTTGTTGGTGGTACGAGACTGTACAGCGGTCACCGACTCTTCTCCAGCTGCGTCTTACCACACTGCCGTTGTTGGTGGTACGAGACTGTACAGCGGTCACCGACTCTTCTCCAGCTGCGTCTTACCACACTGCGTTGTTGGTGGTACGAGACTGTACAGCGGTCACCGACTCTTCTCCAGCTGCGTCTTACCACACTGCCGTTGTTGGTGGTACGAGACTGTACAGCGGTCACAGACTCTTCTCCAGCTGCGTCTTACCACACTGCCGTTGTTGGTGGTACGAGACTGTACAGCGGTCACCGACTCTTCTCCAGCTGCGTCTTACCACACTGCCGTTGTTGGTGGTACGAGACTGTACAGCGGTCACAGACTCTTCTCCAGCTGCGTCTTACCACACTGCCGTTGTTGGTGGTACGAGACTGTACAGCGGTCACAGACTCTTCTCCAGCTGCGTCTTACCACACTGCCGTTGTTGGTGGTACGAGACTGTACAGCGGTCACCGACTCTTCTCCAGCTGCGTCTTACCACACTGCCGTTGTTGGTGGTACGAGACTGTACAGCGGTCACAGACTCTTCTCCAGCTGCGTCTTACCACACTGCCGTTGTTGGTGGTACGAGACTGTACAGCGGTCACCGACTCTTCTCCAGCTGCGTCTTACCACACTGCCGTTGTTGGTGGTACGAGACTGTACAGCGGTCACCGACTCTTCTCCAGCTGCGTCTTACCACACTGCCGTTGTTGGTGTACGAGACTGTACAGCGGTCACCGACTCTTCTCCAGCTGCGTCTTACCACACTGCCGTTGTCGGTGGTACGAGACTGTACAGCGGTCACAGACTCTTCTCCAGCTGCGTCTTACCACACTGCCGTTGTTGGTGGTACGAGACTGTACAGCGGTCACAGACTCTTCTCCAGCTGCGTCTTACCACACTGCCGTTGTTGGTGGTACGAGACTGTACAGCGGTCACAGACTCTTCTCCAGCTGCGTCTTACCACACTGCCGTTGTTGGTGGTACGAGACTGTACAGCGGTCACCGACTCTTCTCCAGCTGCGTCTTACCACACTGCCGTTGTTGGTGGTACGAGACTGTACAGCGGTCACAGACTCTTCTCCAGCTGCGTCTTACCACACTGCCGTTGTTGGTGGTACGAGACTGTACAGCGGTCACCGACTCTTCTCCAGCTGCGTCTTACCACACTGCCGTTGTTGGTGGTACGAGACTGTACAGCGGTCACCGACTCTTCTCCAGCTGCGTCTTACCACACTGCCGTTGTTGGTGGTACGAGACTGTACAGCGGTCACCGACTCTTCTCCAGCTGCGTCTTACCACACTGCCGTTGTTGGTGGTACGAGACTGTACAGCGGTCACAGACTCTTCTCCAGCTGCGTCTTACCACACTGCCGTTGTTGGTGGTACGAGACTGTACAGCGGTCACAGACTCTTCTCCAGCTGCGTCTTACCACACTGCCGTTGTTGGTGGTACGAGACTGTACAGCGGTCACAGACTCTTCTCCAGCTGCGTCTTACCACACTGCCGTTGTTGGTGGTACGAGACTGTACAGCGGTCACCGACTCTTCTCCAGCTGCGTCTTACCACACTGCCGTTGTTGGTGGTACGAGACTGTACAGCGGTCACCGACTCTTCTCCAGCTGCGTCTTACCACACTGCCGTTGTTGGTGGTACGAGACTGTACAGCGGTCACAGACTCTTCTCCAGCTGCGTCTTACCACACTGCCGTTGTTGGTGGTACGAGACTGTACAGCGGTCACCGACTCTTCTCCAGCTGCGTCTTACCACACTGCCGTTGTTGGTGGTACGAGACTGTACAGCGGTCACAGACTCTTCTCCAGCTGCGTCTTACCACACTGCCGTTGTTGGTGGTACGAGACTGTACAGCGGTCACCGACTCTTCTCCAGCTGCGTCTTACCACACTGCCGTTGTTGGTGGTACGAGACTGTACAGCGGTCACCGACTCTTCTCCAGCTGCGTCTTACCACACTGCCGTTGTTGGTGGTACGAGACTGTACAGCGGTCACCGACTCTTCTCCAGCTGCGTCTTACCACACTGCCGCTGTTGGTGGTACGAGACGGCACAGCGGTCAGACTCTTCTCCAACTGAGTCTTACCACACTGCCGTTGTTGGTGGTACGAGACGGCACAGCGGTCACGGTGACGGACACGGGTCGCAGACGGACAGGGTCCAGGAGCTGATGTCTGGAAATGCCAGCGTGTACCGGTCTTTAGTGGATTTGCGTGCCGAAGATTAAATCCGCGCCGTCAAACAGTTTCGGTTAGACAACCGACTGCCAATAGCAGCAGGCATTCGAGGCTCTCTTTCGCTTCGGAACATTTGCGCTTGCGTTTAAACAAAAGAAAATCGAGACATTTTGTATGCGTGCATTTTCAAAGCGCGTTTTTCAAAACGCCCTTTGGAATTCATCATTTTTTTCCTCAGCAGACTGCATGATGGTCATATTTGGCTTTCACACAGAGATTTAAAGGTGTAAGCCAGCTCGCGATGCCGTATTAAGTAACGAGAGAGGCTCATGACTCAATGAGCGTTGTAGCTAGTGGCATGTACCGAGAGATTTAACAGAGTTCGAGATAAGTCCTCAGTTTTATGAGCTCCTTTGTGTGTGTTTTGGGGTTTTAGGGCGCCGCAACTCCGGGGTTATGTGGCGCCCATTATGAGCTCCTTTAGCTCACCGACAAAGCTGCTCTGTGCTTCTCATGTGACTCGGCGCGGCAAAGCGTTTCTGTGCCCTGTACTCCCGAGCTGTGCGCCCGACCCCGGTCACTGAACCTGCCTCCTGGCACCCTCTCTCCCGCCGTCACATGGCACACACCTGCACGGCCGTCACTCGCGTGTCGAGCCGGACACATGCAATGTCAGATCATACGTCCGATGAAGCCTGCCGCCCTGGGAAGGTCTTGGGGCCGCAAGTGCGCACCACCACCGATGAACCCTTTCGCTCCGACTATACGACATTGGCGGATCCTGCCATCTATCCTGCCGACTATGTACGACACTGTCGGACCCTGCCTCCTGTGCTGTCGGCACTGACTGGCCTTACCGTCCCTACTGTTCACGCTACTGATGACCTTGTCGCTGCTGCTGCCGACGCTAACCTCGTCTTCCTTATTCCGACAGACCAAGACGCTGACGGCGGGCTCGTCGGCGACGGCGCGGGACTGCGTTCGCAGCGCTCTGGCCTCGCTGGACCTGACGGCGGCGAGCGCGGCCGACTACCAGCTGTGGGCGCGGCCGGCCGCCGACGAGCCGCCCTACCCGCTGATCGGCCACGAGCTTCCCTGTGCCATCCAGCTGCACGTGCTGCGCGAGGCAGCGACCGAGGAGCGGGCGGAGATGGACCACTGTAACAACATCTACGGCACTGGACCGGCGGCCGGGTGCCAGTTTATCCTACGGTGAGCAGCGGGAATAGGTGTGCCTGGTGTGGATAGGTATGCCTGGTGTGGATGCTGATAGTGTGTGTGTGTGTGGGGGGGGGGGGTAGATTGTGAGGAGTGCGGCCAGGAACGGTACAGGGTGGGGGGGGGGGGGGGGGGGGTAGGGTGGAATGTTGAGAGAATCAGATGTGGTGGGAAAGGGTTTTGTTGGTGGCAGAGCTAGAGTACGATTCGTGCCGAGTTGTCTTTGATAAGTGGTCGTTTGGTGAGACGGGGTCTTACCCAGCTGCAAAGTGAACGGTTTTTGCATGTAATTTTAGCTGATTTGTACTCGGATGGTGACCAGAACAGGTAAACTGTAAGCGCGTCTGCTTTCCTCTAACCGTCTGGATCTTTTCCTCGTGTGCCTCGCAGTCCGGCGCGGTCGGACCTGCGCGCGCTCTCGCCCTCTCCGGACTCTGCCAAGAAGAAGAAGTTGTCCAAGAAGTCTCCGATCCGCATCCATAACGTGTTCCGGCGCACCAGCAGCAAGCCGGACAGCGTGGACAGCGCGTTCAGCGTGAGCGGTGCTCCGGTGCTGTTCGGCCAGCCCCTGAGCAGGCTCTGCCAGAACGACACCGTGCCTACGCCAGTTCTGGTGAGAACTACGGCCGTGTTGTAGATCTGTGAATCCTATACACCTACGTCAGTTCTGGCGAGAACTACTGCCGTGTTGTAGATCTGTGAATCCTATACACCTACGTCAGTTCTGGCGAGAACTACTGCCGTGTTGTAGATCTGTGAATCCTATACACCTACGTCAGTTCTGGCGAGAACTACTGCCGTGTTGTAGATCTGTGAATCCTATACACCTACGTCAGTTCTGGCGAGAACTACTGCCGTGTTGTAGATCTGGGATTCGGTGTGGAGCGTGAGGAGCTTAGCTCCCAGAGGAAAACCGTGAAATCTATTTACATTCGCTGTTGGATTATGCATGTACCAGTTACCCTTTGGTGTGGTGCTAGTTGGAGTAACTATCTAGATGCGGTGAAACACTTGTAAGCGGATAATAACAAGGCAACATTACCACCTCCGAATGGTGGTTGCATACAATCTTCCTCTGATTAAATGTCTCATATTAAATGTAATTGGACACCTCCCACTAGGTGGTAACCTAACCACCCGTTGTTTGTAATACGTTACTGATCTCCTTGTTACTGATCTCCTTGTTACTGATCATATACCAGTCGGTGGTCTCTATTATGGTCCAGCCTCATTTCCACGTGTGCTGGTCGTGAAATGACTAGCCCTGGCCGCCTCTCTCCCAGCGCGGTGTCCTCAGTGCTGACAATGGACCTCTGTCTGCCCGCAGGCGATGCTGGTGGAGCTATTCAGGAAGGGTCCGTACACCGTGGGTATTTTCCGCAAGTCTGCCAACGCCAGGGTGGTCAAGGAAATCAAGGAGAAGCTTGACAATGGCATCGAGGTGAGTGACTCACCTGATTTGTTTGGCTGGAAACATCCTTTTGTGAACACCGACATCCACCTGCCGAGTGTGTAATTAATCACGAACTTGCATGCATTACCTGTGTTGCGGCCGCATGCAAGTGTCGGAACGGCTGCTTTCAACACTAAGGTCATTTCCTGATTTCGTCAGGTACATAAACATTGTTTATGCATCAGGTAACGCTGTGATCGGTCGCCGCATCCGGTTTCCTCGGTACGTCGATCTGCGCTTGACGTTATTAGGTACACATTGACGTGATGCCTGTCTCCTCAGGTGGACATGGAATCGGTGAATATCTACGCCGTGGCTGGCCTGGCCAAGGACTTCCTGCGATCCCTGCCGGACCCCCTGCTCGGCTCGGACCTGTACGACGGCTGGAGAGAAGTGGCAGACATTGAGGACGAACACGATCGCATCCTGCGCGTTAGAGAGTGAGTCACTGCAGGTCCGGGGCTGATTTCACTGGATCAGAGAGTGGGTAGCGCCACGGTCCACTTGTGGGATCATTTCACTGTATTTTTGTCGGGTGAGTTTTGTTGGTGTCTGAGTCGGCCCCCTTCCTGGACACGAGCGGGGTCGTGTATTGGTGTCATCCTCGTCACACAGCCACGATTGTCGCCCGACTCCGCTGCATTCTCATGCTGATACGCCGCGACAAAAACACCGCCAAAACTCCGCCGCCAAGTGGCGTACCGTGCCGGATTGGCCCGGTAAAAAGTCTGCCACGTATCGTGTCACGCCCGACCCGGCCCGGCCCGGCGTCTGACCCGCCTCGTGCCCCGTCCGCAGGCTGTGCGCGCGGCTACCGGCGGCGAACATGACGCTGCTGTGCCACTTCCTGTGCGTGCTGCACCACGTGGCGCGCCGCAGCCACCACAACCTGATGTCGGCGGTGAACGTGGCCGTCTGCGTGGGCCCCTCGCTACTGACGCCGGCCTGCCCCACCCAGGCGCTGGCCACGGACGGCGCCAAGCGACTGCCCGCCGTGGTGGCGCTGCTCATCGAGCGCTGCGATACCATATTCGGCGGCGAGTGCCTCCGCCTGCTGGGGCCGCCGCCGAGCCGCGCGGCGCGCACCGACAGTGGAGACGATTCGGACGGACTGGCCAGCGGTGAGTGGCGACGATGGCACTGCGCCACAGATGGCCAGGTTTTGTGCACTTTTGTCTAGTGGTGGGAGAGGATTTAAGGAGGTTTTTCTTTGTGTTGTGTACGTTTATGGGTGACCGGTGGTTGTTTGGGTGTTTACTGCCGCTCAGTTCCATTAGCGTGGTCTGGTAAATTGCGTGCCATGGCATTCCATGGCTTTAAAAATATCCATAGCTCTCCACTTGTCTCTCCAGCTATTTTAACACCGTACTCGTTGACTCGCTTTCCAAGTGCCCCGTCATTTTGTCGGGTGCAGGTCAATCGGGGCCGATGTTTTATCAGTGACTTGGAGCCGCTTCTGACCGAGGTGATTCGTTTCAGGCGGCGGAGTTCGTCGAGACGACTCATCCATCGACAGTCTGGAGCGCGACCTGCTGGGTGAGAACGAACCCCTGCCGCGCAAGGACAAGATGGCCGTGACGAACCTGAGTCGCGACTCAGGTCTGACTCTCTCAGACACTCAGCTGTACGCACTGGACGACGAGGAGGAGTCGGCCAGTACCTCCTCCGGTCAGAGCGTCGAGAAGAGCGAGCACAGCGCCTGCTCTAGCGGCCGCGGCTCGGACAACAGCTACCGCCACAGGCCAGTAGATGGCAGTGGCATCTACGCGTCGCCGCGCCGCCCGGCCGCCGCTGAGCGCTCCCGAGAGACCCCAGAGGCGGTGTACGCGCGGCCGCCCCCGCGACAGACACCGTCGCACTTCAAGCGGCAGGACTGGACGCGGCAGCACCACCCTGCGAGGCGCTCTGGCAGGCCCGGGTTCGACCCGAAGAGCTCCCTCCGCCGCAGCGCGTCAGAGGAGAGCCTCGTCAAGATGTGCGGCGCGCGCGAGCCTCCGCGGCCTGCGCCAGAGACCACCAACCCGCGACCATCGCCGGCCCGCTCACCACCGATGGTACGCTCGAGGTCTGCTCATCACCTGGCGCAGAGAAGGGACGCGAAGCTGGCACCGGCGCCTCCGCTCACCGCTTCCCCATCCCCGGCCTCCGCCTGGTCCCGGAGCCGATCCACCCCTCACATCGACGACGCTGACCGCTCCTACGACTCCTCCACTCTCTCCGACGACGACTCTACCCCGCACGTGTCGCGATCGAACTCCCGCAGCAAGGACTGCTCGCTGGCCAACGATCTGTGGGAGCGCACGTACGGCGTGGTGGACGCGCGCAGCGACGTGCGTGGCGACGCACGGTTCGTGCGAGGCAGCAGTGTGACGTCGTCTCGCGGCGGGAGCTTCGTCGAGACCCCGCCGAGTTACGATGCCACACTAAGCCGCCGCCAGCGGCTGCCGGCTGGCGGCCGCTCCGCCATCTACGCCCTTCCCGAGCAGGTGCTCCGCGAGCAGACGATCCTCTCTAACCGCGCCAAGCAGCTGTACGAGGAGAGTCTGCGGATCTACGCTCAGCAGACGGCGGCGCCTGATATGGTGTATGCGTCCCCAGTGCGCGCGGTCTCCGGTGGGGGCGGGGGCGGAGCGCCGCCGCTGCCGCCCAAGCAGCGCACTCCTGTGCGGAGGCCCGGCAGCGGGAGGAGACAGAGGCCTGACCAGCCGACCGCGCGTACCGTGATCCAGATCGGCGACTCTGAGTCGACGCCTCGCACCCGCCAGCCGGAGCGGCGCGCGTCGCGGCGCGAGGCCGAGACGCAGACTGACTGCGACGCGCGAGAAGAGGTGGACGACCGCCGCCAGAGGCCGCACGTGACCCTGGTGGAGATCGACGCGACGCCGCGGTGCCCGCGGCCCGGCGACGTGGCCGACGCCTGGGGGGACCAGGACGTGGGCTGGTCCGTGTCGCGGCTCAGAGAGCTGTTCAGCGGAGATGGTGAGAGCTCCGACTCGCCGCCGTACCGGCACCCGCCTCTGCGGCGGGCCGGCGGGGCGGGGAATGGCACGAGTTCGTCGCCTGGGGACATTTATGCGGCGTTGCCGCCGCCGCGGTTGGCCCCGCTGGGTCGGACGGCCTCCGCGGGGAGCTCTAATGATGGGGAGGAGTCGTATGTGTGACCGCTTCGCCGGCAGCGGCGGCGGCCGCCGTGCAGAATCTAAGTCAGAATCGTTCCCGTGCCCCGCGGGGTTTTGTTGCGTTGTATTGTGTATTATGTATTTGTGTTGACAGATGAATTTGACTGGTCGGGCGGAGCGCTGTGGTTGCGAGCTGGTGACCGCGAGGTGTGATCACCATTTGCAGCCCATATGTTTTTTTTGTTTTGTCGAGGTCACTCATCGTGAATAGCTGACATCCTGTGTTGTCATGATATTTGTAAATACTGACGAATGCTAATACTCCTCTCGTCCCTAAACGGTGCTCAAGTGACGGCGATTGTCGGCGGGACTTGGACTTGTCCGAGACGGCACCGAAAGTCCGTCATGAGATATGCGGACTTCATTTTATGTGTTTTAATTGACATGCGTTACGACGCAGTGAGCCTGGTGACTTCTTTCAGCCGGACCCGTTACATAAATACGTGTTATATTTGCTATGCATCGAGATGAATTATGTTATATGTGATGGAATACAGATAAAACATTATCAGGTTTTGAACTGTTATGGAACCGTGAATGAACGCAACGCTTGCTCGAAGTTCTGTAGACTGTAAAAAAAAATCCTAAGTAGGTAACTAACTTTAATTTGAAACATTTTACATAGATCGATCTCTAATGGGAGAGTTGAGTCAAGAATTAGGACAGAAAATGCAGAACGTGTTCAATACAGTCACTAAAAAACGCTTTAATCTTTCCATAAGGATCACAAGAATCTCTGACCAGCTGTAACGTTAACAGTTTTCAATGTAAACTCATCAAGCCCCGTGCAACATTAGGGTGCCCCCCCAAAAAAAAAACCGTCTGCAAGCTTGCCAATTGACACGACGTTCTTCTCTAAATCAGTAACAAGTATGCCAAATTTAATTTCGATCCTTTTAGTTTTGGTCCCCTTCCCCGACCCCTACCCAAAAGGTCAAAAATCAAAGTCGTCGTACAGGCTGACACAAAATATATGTGTTTTTTTATTGAAATTTAGTTACAAGGTTTTGATGGGATGGATTTCCGAGATCAGGACTCATGCTAAGCTAAGCTTGTTGCACGGGCCCTGACCCCACCATCCGATCGCGCAATTTCAGTCACCGGCAGAATTTAGAGGCAAAAGTTCAACGTCCCCTAACGCCTGAGGACGGTCCGTCCAGCTCGCTGGCTTCATCTGACCTTGAACGCGGCCGCTGCCTCCGGCCGCAGGCCCGCAGGTCACCCCCGCCAGGAGCAAATAGCGAGTGTCAAAGCGTCTCGAACCCAGGGTAATAGAACAACGAACCCGAACTCGAACCCACCTTGCCATGCAGGGGCGTATATTGGAATGTAATATTGCGATCAGTGAAAACCCCGAAAAAGCAAGCAGGAAACTGCGGTGCGTTACCAAAAAACAGCAATTTGACATAATCGAACCTGACCTAACCTTTACAGCAATTACGGTCGCAGGGGCCCACGTTTAGAAGTTAGAACGCTCCGCTCGCATTCGCTCGCTGCGCTGCGGGACCTATACCGAGGGGCTGTCGCCCCCCCCCCCCCCCCCCGGACCCACCAAACCGCGTATTTCAGTTTCCCGGTACTGCCACCAGCTAGTACTTAGGGAGACATAAGTCAGTCAAAAATATAGATATTGCTTTGAAATTTGGTTTGGGCATCGCCCATATATATACTTTGTTCTCCAATATATCTTCCGGTTTTGGATATGATTGGAAATTTGTCCCATTCTTTTCTCATCAGAAAATCATAATCCAATCGATTTAACGCAAACGATTTCATCAGCCGTTCTGAAACTGGTGACCTCAGGTCATCACTGTGACCTTGTAAATGCACAAACGTCATATTTGGCATGGCAGCCAAATGGAATATCAGCAACGGCTGGACCGATTTGCTCGCAACAAGCACCAATCGATTCGGCGCATACGATTTCATTAGGCGTTCTGGAATTGGTGACCTCAATTCATCGCCATGACCTTGTACAACAAAACACGTATTGCCAAATGGAATCTCAGCAACGGCTAGACCGATTTGCTCGCAACAAGCACCAATCGATTCAGCGCATACGATTTCATCAGCCGTTCTAAAACTGGTGACCTCAGGTATGTGACCTGTGACCTCTGTGACCTTGTAAATGCACAAACGTCATATTTGGCATTGCAGCCAAATGGATTCTCAACAACGGCTAAACCGATTTGCTGGCAACAAGAACCAATCGATTCAGCGCATACGATTGTATCAGCCGTTCTAAAACTGGTGCCCTCAGGTCATCACTGTGACCTTGTAAATGCACAAACGTCATATTTGGCATTGCAGCCAAATAGAATATCAGCAACGGCCGGACCGATTTGCTCGCAACAACCACCAATCGATTCAGCGCATACGATTGCATCAGCCGTTCTGAAATTGGTGACCTCAGGTCATCGCCATGACCTTGTAAATCCAGAAAGCCCATATTTGTAATTGCAGCCAAATGAAATATCAGCAACGGCTCGACCGATTTGCTCGCAACAAGCACCAATCGATTCGGCGCATACGATTTCATCAGCCGTTCCGAAATTGGTGACCTCAGGTCATTGCCATGACCTTGTAAATTCAAAAAGCCCATATTTGGCATTGCAGCCAAATGGAATACCAGCAACAGCTGGACCGATTTGCTCGCAACATGCACCAATCGGTACGGCGCATACGATTTCATCAGCCGTTATGAAATTAGTGTCATCTGGTCATCACTGTGACCTTGTAAATCCGAAAAGCCCATATTTGGCATTACAGCCAACTGGAATCTCAGCAACGGCTGGACCGATTTGCTCGCAACAAGCACCTTTTTGGACTTACAAGGTCACAGTGATGACCTGAGGTCACCAGTTTCAGAACGGCTGATAAAATCGTATGCGCTGAATCGATTGGTGCTTGTTGCGAGCAAATCGGTCCAGCCGTTGTTGAGAATCCATTTGGCTGCAATGCCAAATATGACGTTTGTCCATTTATAAGGTCACAGTGATGACCTGAGGGCACCAGTTTCAGAACGGCTGATAAAATCGTATGCTCCGAATCGATCGATGCTTGTTGCAAGCAAATCGGTCCAGCCGTTGCTGATATTCCATTTGGCTGCAATGCCAAATATGGGCTTTTTGGATTTACAAGGTCACAGTGATGACCTGATGACACTAATTCCATAACGGCTGATGAAATCGTATGCGCCGGAGCGATTGGTGCTTGTTGCGAGCAAATCGATCCAGCCGTTGCTGAAATTATATTTGGCTGCAATGCCAAATATGGTCTTTTTGGATTTACAAGGTCATGGCGATGACCTGAGGTCACCAATTTCAGAACAGCTGATGAAATCGTATGCGCCGAATCGATTGGTGCTTGTTGCGAGCAAATCCGCCCAGCCGTTGCTGAGATTCCATTTGGCTGCAATGCCAAATATGACGTTTGTGCATTTACAAGGTCACAGTGATGCCCTGAGGTCACCAGTTTCAGAACCGCTGATAAAATCGTATGCGCTAAATCGATTGGTGTTTGTTGCGAGCAAATCGGTTTAGCCGTTCCTGAGATTCTATTTGGCTGCAATGCCAAATATGTTTTTTTACAAGGTCACAGTGATGACCTGAGGTTACCAATTTCAGAACGGCTGATGAAATCGTATGCGCCGGACCAATTGGTGCTTGTTGCGAGCAAATCGGTCCAGCCGTTGCTGATATTCCGTTTGGCTGCAATGCCAAATATGGGCTTTTTGGGTTTACCAGGTCATGGCGATGACCTGAGGTCATTAATTTCAGAACGGCTGATGAAATCGTATGCGGCGAATCAATTGGTGCTTGTTGCGAGCAAATCGGTACAGCCGTTGCTGAGATTCCATTTGGCTGCAATGCTAAATATGACGTTTGTGCATTTACAAGGTCACAGTGATAGCCTGAGGTCACCGGTTTCAGAGCGGCTGATGCAATAGTATGCGCTAAATCGAATGGTGCTTGTTGCGAGCAAATCGGTCCAGCCGTTGCTGATATTCCATTTGGCTGCAATGCCAAATATGGGCTTTTTGGATTTACAAGGTCATGGCGATGACCTGAGGTCACCAATTTCAAAACAGCTGATGAAATCGTATGCGCCGAATCGATTGGTGCTTGTTGCGAGCAAATCAGTCCAGCCCAGGGTGATAGAGGACGTCCAGCCGTTGCTGAGATTCGATTTGGCTGCAATGCCAAATAGGACATTTGTGCATTTACAAGGTCACAGTGATGACCTGAGGTCACCAGTTTCAGAACGGCTGATGCAATCGCATGCGCTAAATCGATTGGTGCTTGTTGCGAGCAAATCGGTCCAGCCGTTGCTGATATTCTATTTTGCTGCACATATGGCGGTGTAATAGTGTTGTCCTGTAAGGACTCCATATGGAAGCAATAAACGCAGACAGTTATGGCGTATGTAATGCAAACAACAGAACATACCCAAAGTACGTCTCACGGCCGACTTTTCCAGGAAGGAAGACAATAAAATTAATGTAATTATGGAGATATTTTGCATGGTATGAACAATATTACACAAATAACAGTTGATCTTAAATCAAAACCATTGCAGATGGAAACCACCGCTTTTTTTTGTTCTTCTCACAGTAAATAAATTGAATACGTTGGTTACTAGCGGTTGACGAAGCAGGATGTGCACATGATAAGGAGGGGGCGTTTCGCTTATCGAATAACAGTTTGTATCCGATTCATTTTAATATTGCAGTGTTTCGCGCTCCGATAATTTGTTGTTGGCGTAGGTCTAAAAAGATCTGCCTGAAAGGGAGCGTTAATTATTTCTTGTCTCCAGCTAACAGGCAAGTAAATTATTGTGGTATTTCACTCTATTTGGCACGTATGCCGTATGGTTTTGTTTCTTTTCAAATTTCTGTCACTCGTCATCAATTCAAATTAAATGTTGAAACATTATTTTTTGGAGCAATCTGGGAAAGGTGTTCTTATTGCATATGATGTAGATCTACAATATGCTATACTGTGTATTAGTGAAGCCAAATGCAAGTTGTCAAGCCTTTCTTTAAGGATGTTGATGTAATGTAATTATTTCCTTACTCATTAAACTATCTGCCAGGCTGCTAGCCAGTGCTGGGATAGCATTTCGGACTTCTGTACCAGGTGTGGGTGCAGATAATTCTGAGTAGTTGGGCTTACCAGGATTTAGTTATTTTTGTTAAAGGAAATAGTTCACCTTCAACATGGGATTTACAGCAGTTTTGTAGCCTGTGTTGAGAAATCCTTATCTGCAACTTTGTTTGGCTGAAAAGACTCCAGCCGAAGATATTTGACTTTTTGGCGAAGGAATGCGGCGCATATATGATATACTGTATCGTCTGGGAGTGCCAGCACTGCAAGGAGCATGCACAGACCAATAACGCACACCATAACATTAATAATTACGACCTTCTGTCCTGAATTGGCGCGATGTAAGACCATTTTTGAAAATAAAAAAAGAAACTTAAAAAATATAATAAAATCGTGTTCTGAAAAATTTCCGAAGGTGAACTATTTCCTTTAAATCCCTGCTTGACTAATGATCTTTTTCCTATGGTATACATACAATATGATACAGAATGTAAATAACTTTGAAGTCCTGACAATCATTGATACACTACAACTGCATATAATGGAAATAATTTAAATATTGTCTTACCCCATCACAAATTCACCTCCATGGTATTGTTTATTCAACTGCCACCAGGTGATTGTCTCAGATGGTGCTGATAGGTCAAACAGATTGGTGACAAAGACTAACCAAGTTCAATAAATGTAGTATTCAACCAATGTAGCCAAATTATGACAGAAAGGTCAGGCTAGGTTCATACTTCATAGTACCTGTGCTTAACCCATTAAAGGAAACTGTTCACCTTCTCAGCGTTTAATATATACTGTACCACAAGCGGGCATCGTGCTCCCATCACTGATTGGCTGATTTGTTGACAATACATCCAGGGCTTTTGATACACTCTGGCATGTAGTCTCTGATCATGACGCCTCACTAATATCCGCTCGGCTGCCCGGGCAGCGTGGCTGCCCCTTGTCAGAGACTATAGTAGCAGGCATAGCCAGTCAGGGACTCAGGTCAGGTCCAGCCACTGGTGTTGCATGACGTCACATGTCATACAAAGATAAACTTACTTTTTTCCACAGATATCCATCCATGGTCCAAATCAAAGTCATATTATTCATATTTTTGAACTCAAGATGCCCCTTACTGCCAACTATCAAGCAATCTGTCAAGGAAATCCTGCTCCATGTCCCTTAAAAGGGCAACACATCAGCCAATCAGCGATGGGAGACATGATGCATACTTGTGGTATGGTATATAGTAAACAAAAAACAAGGTGAACAGTTACCTTTAATGCCAACATTTTATTTTACCCAAGGTGCATTGCCAATGTTTTTTTTTCTTCATGTGATGTTAAACTGAAATGTCTGAAACACATTTTACTGAAACAAATAATCTGGTTAATGTATGGGGCATGGGCTCACAACAATGGGTACACACACTCTGTGAAATGCATTTGCAGAGGACAAGAATAGCAGTCTTTAAGTCTTAAGACATAAAGACATAAAGACATAAAAGAAAAGTGCAACAAAGAGCCTCTTGAGCCCATCCGAGGTTGCACCCCCCCCCCCCCTCCACCAGTCTCGCCCCTTCAAATCACCTTACTCTACCTGCATAAAAGAAGGCTAATCCCACGAGTATTTATGAACTAATCCCTTCTCTGTAAAGTATTTATCTAATCTAATTGTGAAGGAAGCAAGTGTCACTGCATCAGCGACATCCCCTGGTAGCATATTCCAATGTCCTACAACCCTTCTACTGAAAAATGACTGTCGTAGCCTAGTCCTACTTTGTTTCATGATGAGTTTATGCTGATGACCTCTACCTCGATTTTCCCTATTGAACTCAAACATACCCTTTAAATATCCAGAATGCTGACTATTTACAAATTTGAAGACTTCAATTAGATCTCCTCTTAGCCTTCTATATCTAAGTGAAAACATACCCAATTTCTTTAATCTATCTTCATAAGGTAAACTACCAAGACAATTAACCATTTTTGTTGCCCTTTTTTTAACTCTTTCTAACAACCAGCAATCTTTCTCATATGTTGGAGACCAGGCTTGTACACAATACTCCAAATGTGGTCTAACGTATGCACAATACAGTTTTGTTATTACCTTTTCACTCTTGTAGGAAACATTTCTGTTAATGGCCCCTAGCATTCTAAGTGCCTTTTTCCTAGCTTCTACAACCTGGTCTGACGCTGATAGTCTATTGTTTACCACAACACCTAAATCTCTTTCCTTTTCAATCTGCTCCATTTTCTGCCCACCCATTTCATACCTATGTTTACTGCTAACCCGTCCAGCGTGCATAATCTTACATTTACTCAAATTGAATTTCATCTGCCATGCTTCAGACCACTCAACTAGCTTGTCCAGATCTGATTGAAAAACATCCTGATCATGTTTTCCTCTAATAATCCTGACAACTTTTAGATCGTCTGCAAATTTCAAGACTTTGCTGTCTATACTGTTCTCAATTGCATTCACAAATATTATAAAAAGCAATGGGCCCAGGACTGAGCCCTGTGGAACCCCACTGAGAACCTCCTTCCATTGTGATTGGCACCCATTCAATATAACCCTTTGCTGGCGTCCTGAAAGCCACGTTTCTATCCAATCCAGAATCTTGCCCCTGATCCCATGAATTTTAAGTTGCAACCCCAGTCTTGTTACATAAATGTCCCATCTGGTGCTAATGGGTTAATTAACAGTAGTGCCACATTATAAAGAGATGACACTATGTAAAAATGGACTGATAACATTCAAAATTAAACTCCATCTCTACGATGACATACCATAAGAACATAGCCAGACCAGTATGTTGGATTAGTTTAATTATGCTGGAATAATTAATCCTTGATTGAGTTCATCTGTCAGTATCATATCATGGTGGCCAGGGTTATCACAAGAAAGATACACATCTTCAAATAACTAATCTAAATAAGTTAAGAGTCTAATTCATGACATTAAGTGTTATGTTATTTGTTGTGTGCTTAGTGGTTAATGGCTGCTAAGTTACCTCGTTTTCTGACTAAGACAAATGTAAGAAGTGCATGAGGGTAATCCAGTCTATTTATACTATACATATTTGTCTGACGTTTGTAATGATCTGTAAGGGCTTTGTTGTGGCAGCATTGACACTGTTTATTGGTAGATACTCATTGTTTATCTAATGCATTGTCTAATACTTACCTAACCAAACTGATTTTCTTCTTCGCATTTCTATTGATTGATGTATTTTTTGTTCAAGGTGCCACCCTCTTCATAGCAAGTGCTTGATCCTTATTTTTGAAAGTCACAGGTATCGTTTTAAATACTAACTTACCTAAGTGCTATAATCAATTTGTACTTATTTATAGACTGTGACAACAAACTGCCACGGTATATTTTTGTATTGATATTTGTATGTGGTGTGCCAAACCGAATTATGTTTAAATGTTTGTGTCACTACCCGTGTGATGGGGTCGGAAACGCACTTATGAAATGTATCAACAGAAATGTATTCTCCAAACTATCCAAGAATGAGCGAAGTACAAGTTGGTTAACCTGTAGTCAATGGACAGAGCCTGTAGTCAATGGACAGAGCCTGTAGTCAATGGACAGAGCCTGTAGTCAATGGACAGAGCCTGTAATCAATGGACAGAGCCTGTAATCAATGGACAGAGCCTGTAGTCAATGGGCAGAGCCTGTAGTCAATGGACAGAGCCTGTAATCAATGGACAGAGCCTGTAATCAATGGACAGAGCCTGTAGTCAATGGACAGAGCCTGTAATCAATGGACAGAGCCTGTAGTCAATGGACAGAGCCTGTAATCAATGGACAGAGCCTGTAGTCAATGGACAGAGCCTGTAGTCAATGGACAGAGCCTGTAATCAATGGACAGAGCCTGTAATCAATGGACAGAGCCTATAATCAATGGACAGAGCCTGTAATCAATGGCCAGAGCCTGTAATCAATGGACAGAGCCTGTAATCAATGGACAGAGCCTGTAGTCAATGGACAGAGCCT
>JAXIVJ010003984.1:0-5000 GCA_036785665.1 Chirona hameri
CGCTGCCGGCCTCAGCACCTGCCACAGCCCCAGCCTCGGTCTGTGCTGCGACCCCGTTATCGGCTCCTGTGCCCTCCTCCAGCTCTGGTGCCGGACCCAACACCGCGCCGGCGTCGGAGTCGGAGTCGGAGTCGGAGTCGGAGTCTGAGTCGGCGCGGCGCACCCGCTTGACACCGGTACCTGTCCGCTGCTCGGCGGTGGCGTCCCGAGGCCGGCCGGCCGGCGGCGGCGACACCTCCCCGGCATCGGCACCAGCAGCGTCGTCGGCGGGCATCGCCGGCGACGGCGGCTGCTGCGGCGGCGGCTGGACCTCAGGCTCCGTGTCCTGTCCGGCCGACCGAAAGTCAGTTGGCTCGTCATACTGCTCGCGCTCCCACCGACGGCGGCTGCAGCCTACCGACTACCTGTCCAATATCATATACAATGGCCCGGAAAGTTGGTTTTTGAATGCAGGAAAAGTTGAAAACATGTTTACACAAGAATACAATGTTTGTGGTTAACCCTCGCCAGTGCACCGTACAAAACTGAATTCCGTGCAGAAGGGGTTGGTACGACCCCCTGGTGTTTCGCTCCTAATTGAGCTAGAGCCACGATTTCAAAACAAGAGTATTGCTTGTTGAGATGAAGCCACTGATCAAATTTTTACCTCAGGTGAAGGTCATTCAAGGTCATGTGGTAACCCAGGTTGGACATGTTGCACATTGTCGGAGGTGTCTCGACGAGATAAATACGGTGGTGTCGGTCTCACGTATCTGTATCCATTCCATCAATAGTTATTCGCAAACTAGTGCTGGTGGCCTCAGATGACCCCATCTGACCTTGTAGGGGTCACTAAGCACAAATCGTGGCTGGACCATCAATGATGAGCTATATAACATTATTTTATATTTTATAAGACCGGTTCTGATCCAATGGATATTCTCTGAAACGATGGATATTCGCATTGGATATTCTATTCATTTGCATATTTCCCCCATTTAATTATAATGGGGAGGTCACGAAATCGACCTGACCTTAGGTCACCAGTATCAAAATATGAGATAAAAGAATTGTAGGTGCTTATGGTCTGATTAAATCCTGAGTTTTGAACTGCTCGGTCAAACTCTGTGGCTGTGGCACCACCACAAACTTTTTTGGAGGTAGGATCACCACTTAACTAGACCTGATGACCTGACATGACATGACCTGAGGTCAAACATTTCACAAAATGTGGACAATTGATACCCGAACAGCAGTGCCAAAAAGGCAGTGTGTGCACCATGATTTTTTCCGCCATTCCAGAAAAACCTGGGGGGGGGGGGGGGGGCGTCCAACCAAACGCCCCCCCCCCCCGGCTCGGGTTAAGCAACATACCATATCTGACATTACATGATCTTCCCGTGACTTCGACGGTGAAGCTAACTCGAGTGTATCCTCCGTCATTTTTTGGCTCCAATCTGGAAAAAGTACAAACAGTTACATTCATATGAATACTAAGCAACATGTTCCGCCTAGTGTCCTACTTATGTTCCCTGTTTCGAGACCGATTCTACGACTCATCGATTTAATTTGGGAGTCCAAACACTAAGGAACGAAAATAAGAAAGCATAAATAAGTAGCGAGAAACACGCCTTCAGGATTACTCCTGCAGATCCTACCGACGATGACTGGGGCATACTGGCGCCGAACTGCCATACTCCTGCAGATCCTACCGACGATGACTGGGGCATACTGGCGCCGAACTGCCATACTCCTGCAGATCCTACCGACGATGACTGGGGCATACTGGCGCCAAACTGCCATACTCCTGCAGATCCTACCGACGATGACTGGGGCATACTGGCGCCGAACTGCCAATGCCATATCAGGCACCCATTGTGGATCCTGTTAACACGTTCTGCCCCTCTTGTCCCACATCACTCGATACGGGCGGCCGCGGCCCCTGTCGACACTGCCGCTGTGGCCGTACCCTCCTGGTCGAGTCCCGCCGCCTCCGGCTCCGGCTCGGCGTCTGTGTCGGAGCCGTAGTCGGAGCCGTCCCCGCCGCCCAGGTGACCGCGCAGGAAGCGTAGCATGTCCGGTCGGCCGGGCCGACCTGCGTGCAGCCGACCGAACTCCAGCAGCGCCCTGCAACGCACGCCCAACACACGTCACACGTGAGGCGGCGACTACCGCCGGCTACCGGCAGTCTCTGTCGCGACAGCGGCGCCGTAGCCTTCCCCACATTGCCACGCCGGCTTGGGATGACAGCTGGGAATTGACGCATGCACAATGCACAATTGTACACCACTCCACATAAACTGAGGATCTCTTTGCTGACCTACACACAGTTGTTATGGACCGGGCTGCTCATTCACTGATCCCCAGGGGGAGTCATGGCTATCTCCGTAACGTGTCCACCCTGTCCCATGGCGTCACTTTCCAGCTCGAATTCCACCAATGGGGTGGCCGAATCGGGAGAAGCGTATTTCCTTTCGTAGACCGTCTCGTGGCACTTCTCGGTCTACCAAAAGAATTACGCCTTCGACCGGCGCGGCCGCCATGTTTATTTACGGTGGCGCATTCGTCACTCAACGATCTTCAACATAATTGTAGGCGAAACAAGTGTAATCCAGATGTAAAAATACTTTCACCTGATAGATACTACTACAAAGTATCCTCAAGTCACCTTCCTTCATCAACAACCAGGTGAAATAATACAAAATTCGCACTTAAACCAAAAACAGCATCCAGCGACAGTTCCCCGTTTTGACCCCCAAAAATAAAAATAAACTTTTTTGGGGGAAAACGACCACAAAATAAAACTTCTGAAAGATATTATAAAAAACGGAATATATGTGAGAGAACCTCATGGGCAACTACCATACAACATTTTAAAATTATATCATTTTTGACTGACTTATGGCATACAAAGTATGGGTAAATCATGACGTCATATTTTGAAATTGCGTTTTTGTCAAAGGCGAGGTCAAAGGTAAAAATCGGCGTGTTTGAGTTTGTACGCCATACTTTCCATACAAAGCCTTCGATTACGACCACGATCACCCAAAGTGCTGCCAAAGGTATGATAAAAATCCCACATGGGCTAAAGTGAGATTGTTGGCAAAAGTCAAGGTCAGGTCACAAAAGGTCACTATGTGCAAAATATTTACAAAAAATCATGCAACACGTGTTTTATGGGTTATTTTCCCCGTAGAATTCGATAGTGATAGTCATTTTACCACCTGACTTCATTTACGTGAAGTAAGTGTCAAGTTCAGGTCAAGTTCAGGTCACTCGAGGTCAACATTTTGAATTCATAAATATAAATGAAAAAGGCATGTTTCTAGATGAGTTTTGTCTTAGAAATACAGTTTCATTTTCATCAGTCATTTATTTGTCCGTATCTGGTCAATAAAAGCCAAAGACGCAATTGCAAAATATGGCGTCATAATTTACCCATACTATGCCATAAGTCAGTCAAAAATGATATCATTAAACAAATTGGTCTGTTAGTTGCCCATATGAGGTTCTCTCACATATATTCCGTTTTTTTATATCTGTGCAAAAATGTGATTTTGTGTTCATTTTTCCCCCAACAATTTTTTTTTTGTGTGTGTGTCAAAAACCCGAATTTTCACAAATCCGAGATAGCCATGTTGTAGCTCTCGCTATTTGCTATCTTTTGACGTTTTTGGATTGCATTTTGCTCAACATATGGCATTTGTACGGTCTGTTAACGTTTAGCTTATTTTTGTGTAAAACTCGTGTGTAGTGACGTCACTAAATTCGCTATAACTCGATTTTTTCTCGACGAAACTGCTTTATTGTTTCACTAAAGACGTCAAATCGATGTAGAAGGCATCCGAAGTTTCACGTTGATAGCGCTATTGGTTGTTAAGTTATTACGAAAATTCATCAGGGGGGCGTTAAACGCCCCCAGTCAATGGCGGGCTAATAGAGGGACCGTGCAATTTTTGAAGCCATTGCGCTACCTCTAAATATTAATATTTTTGCAAATAATTTTACAGGTGATGTTTGTGTTAGTAACATCACATTTTGTGTGGGCGTCCCAATACGAATTGTTGAGGAGTACCGTAGCCTGCTGCAGAGGCTGAAGTAGTCCAGGAAACCAGTCATTGTGACTGGCATCCTCCCTCGCTGTGGAGCCAGCGAAGAGTGGTACTCTAGAGCTCTGTCTTCGAACAGCTCGGTTGAGAACTTATGTTCAGCCATGGGACGTAGTTATAGTTATGTGATCAGTTCTTATGGGATCAGTTCTATGAGCGTCATAACAATGGCCAGGTTAGGTCAATACTCAATAGGTACTATATGAGGGATGGGCTTCACTTATCGGATGAGGGGGCAAGGGCTTTGGGAGCTGCTTACAGCAGCGACATTCAGGGAAACTAAATAGGAGAAGAGGGGGAGGAGGGGGGGGGGGGGGACACTAGTACCAGGGAATCAGGAAGTAAGCATTGGTAGAAGTTCATGGCAGAATAGGGCAGTAGATCATAATTGCCTCAGGATTAGTAGAGCCAGCTCAAAATATAAGATCACGTGTGATGCTGAATGCAGTGGCGGCGGAACGGTTCTGGGAACGGTTCTGCACTTCCGATTTCACTCCTCAGTCCAAATGCTGTTGCAAAAGTAGAACAATATACAACAAAAGAACGAAGAACCTGTCAGCAATCCCAAGCCCAGGTATTTCGTCAGCTTTCACCAACCTACGTATTTCTGATCCAGTAAGCACAAGAACAACCTAGAGTATTAGCCTGGCATACATAACGATCGGACATTGTCACCTGTAGAGCTGTCCGACGGTGACGCTCCGCTGTTGGAGAAAGGCGTGGACGTCGCGCAGCTCGTCTCTCAGCGTCTCGTCCCCGAACGTCAAGTAGACCACCTCGCGGCGAGCCAGCGCGGCCGCCATCAGCTGCAGCAGTGCTGCGCCGCAGGCATCATACAATAGGTCACGGCCGGAACGGTCACCACACTCACACACCTCACAAACGCGTCTGTCTGTCTGTCTGTCTGTCTGT
>JAXIVJ010003984.1:7500-30000 GCA_036785665.1 Chirona hameri
CTGTCTGTCTGTCTGTCTGTCTGTCTGTCTGTCTGTCTGTATGTCTATATATGTCTGTCTGTCTATATATGTCTGTCTGTCTATATATGTCTGTCTGTCTATATATGTCTGTCTGTCTATATATGTCTGTGTCTGCCTGTGTCTGCCTGTGTCTGCCTGTGTCTGCCTGTGTCTGCCTGTGTCTGCCTGTGTCTGCCTGTGTCTGCATGTGTCTGCATGTGTCTGCCTGTGTCTGCCTGTGTCTGCCTGTGTCTACCTGTGTCTGCCTGTGTCTGCCTGTGTCTGCCTGTGTCTGCCTGTGTCTGCCTGTGTCTGCCTGTGTCTGCCTGTGTCTGCCTGTGTCTGCCTGTGCCTGCCTGTCTGCCTGCCTGCCTGTCTGTCTGTATGTCTGTATGATTTTATTATTTTGCGATATACTTCCACACACATCTTAGACCGCCTTCTGTCCTAAAACTACCTCTCAACTTCTCGTTTTTAACATTCTTGATGTTGTGTGTGACGTCACAAACCCAGTGATTTGTGACGGCGCTTGCGACGCATGCGCCATTAATGGAATTGGTGGTTTAACCCGCGCACATCCGGGGGTATGCGCCAAACACGAATGCCCGGGGGGGGGGGATTTCAGCTCTCCGCCTAATATCTCGAAAACCACGCAACGTAGCGACAACCGGGAAACGGCATTAGATAGCCCGAGACAAGCTCTATGGAAAGTGTATCGGTCTTTTGTTATGTCAGGTCAATATTGATGTCACCAGAGGTCATCAAGTGTCAGATTTTCCAGTTTTAGGACTTCGCTCCAGAAACCTTCAGATATCACAACAACTATGATAGCTAGGAACAAACGGAAAAAAGCAATGGAAAGCTCTTGAAAAATGCAATCGCTAATGTGGCCTCAAATTTTATATCAGGTCAATAGTTTAGGCTCCAGAGGTCATCAAAAAGGCTAAAAAAAAATTGGCAAGGCTGTTTTTCAAAATAACATTTTATCTAATACAGATAGGACAATAATTTTGAAGTCATCGTGTTTTTCTCGTCTAGGCGCTTCGACTCATTCATGTTTACCAGGTTAGGTCAACACAAAAATTTGACCTCAGGTAAAGGTCAAGTGGTGACCCAAGTAGATCAAGTTGTATATTGGGAGACGTGTCTTGATGAGACAAACACATTAGTACCGGTTTTACTTCTCTATCTTCATTCTGTCGAGAGTTATATACAAAAAAAGTGTTGGTGACCTCGGATGACTTCGGATGACCCTGTAGGGGTCACTGAACAAAACATACATCTGGGTCATCATGAATGGCCTATGATAACATGATCCAGAAGGAATTGGGCTGACATGCGTATCCTCGGAATAGGAAGCATTTTAATAATTCCCCATTGACTTATAATGGGGAGGTCACGAAATTGACTCGACCTAAGATAGGATATACAACAATCTTAGATATACGAATTGTAGGTATCTATGGCCTTATGAAATCCTGTAAGGTTGAAACCGATCGGCTAACAACTGTGGCTGTGGTATGACCGCACACTTGTTTGAGGTGGGGTCACGTGACCTGGCCTGGTGACTTGACATGAGATGACCCGAGGTAAAACAGACTATCTGGGTATCTGGTCAGACTATCTGGGTAGTTGATGCCCAAACAGCTGCGCCAATTTTGGCGGCGGTGCGCGCCGCCGTTTTCCGCTATTCAGGAAAAACCGGAGGGGGGGGGGGGCGGAAATCACCCCCCCCCCCGGCCGTGCGCGTGTTAAGGCCATAGAACAACGCTGGCGGATATTGTAGGTTGGGAAAATATGATTGAGACAGATTTATCAGGATTCCTTTTAGATAGGCTTCTCTCTTCCTGGCCAAGATACGACATATATGATTTAAGGGAAATATTCACATTTCTATTTTTTAGCAACAATTACTTAGGCTTCCGTTATGGTATACAAATGTTATTTAAATTTAAGAATAAAATACAATAATTCCCTAATTCAAAGTTGGAAGTTTGGAATAGGCTGCAGTCTTCACGGACGTTATCTATCGTCTATATCGTCTTATAACGTAAATCGCGGTTATCTCACAAACTACGCTTCGACGTGAATAATTGGTTACTTGTTGGTTAATTGGAAAGTGGTTAAACAACAAAAAATTGGTCCCATAGGTTCGCAGATATTCGCCCGTTACCACTCTCCATTGGGGGGTAATTCGAAAACACGCACGTATATCGACGGACAAGATAAAAATTAGAGGAAAAACGCACCTTTTTGTATTTGTTGCGTTGTTAGGCAATATATTGACGAGTATTTTGCGAAGTGAAAAATTGAAATCAGAGGTGTGCCCGAGGTCTCACGAGGTCAACAAAAAAGGTCACGAGATCACGGGGTCAATGTCATTCAAGGTCACGTAACAAAGCACAGAAATATAATTTCCGTTTCATTGCGAATTCTGCCATGTCTCTTTGACATTTTGTTAAGTCAAATGCACTATTTCGGCCTCCAAAAATACCTCTGCAGCGTGACCTTGCAAAAATGCTCGAGGCTATACTAACTCGAGAACCTGAGGTTAGATGGAGCTAATATTGCCACAGCTGAATTCAGGAGCCAAGATAACCCTATAGACAAATTTTGAACACAAAGTGAGAGATGAGGGTTAAATTTTGGGAAGAAAAATGGTCGAAATGTCGTGGATGCCCCACCTATGAGTACAACTGAACACTGATTTATAGCTGTTTGTCAGGGAAAATGGGGATGGGGGGGGGGATGATCCCCCTGGCTCAAGAATGGGGGGGGGGGGGAACACGTCCCCTCCCCCTCCCGTGGTGGAGCCCCTGGTCACTGGTGAGCCCGGCCTCAGTTGCCTCATATGACAAGCTGTCACTGCTTATGACAGTATTTATCACCATAACTTGATGCCTTTCCCGCGCCCCGGTGGACCTCTGAGACAACTTCGCACTGATGGTGTGGGGTCAAAATGACCCCCCTCCACTAACTCGAGAAAACTAAATGGGCCTGAAAGACGCGGAAAAACATTCGAAAGCTCTCAAGAATGACATTCGAAGTAACATCGGACATTTGCTTTTAGCGCAGGTCAATATTGAGGTCACCAGAGGTCGTCAAAGGTCAAATTTTCCAAGATACATATCCCGAATAAGCAAAAGTGAAATTGTAAGCAAAGGTCAAGGTCAAGGTCAGGTAAAAAAAAGGTCACAGGTCTACGAAAGCCATGCGACACATGTTATATGTGTTATTTTACACGTATAATTCGATAGTAGCAGTCATTTTTACAACCTGACACCATATAAGGTCAAGGTCAGGTCACATAAGGTCAAAATTTGAAATTGATAAATATAAATGGAAAAGGCATTTGTGTAGACCAGTTTTGTCTCATACATACAGTGCTGGCATTTATTTAATTGGTCTGAGGCCATTCTTATAAATAAAAATCGAGCCGCTGGCTCGATTTTTTTTAAAAGAATGGCCTCAGTACTGGAAATTTGTTATGTTTGGGCAGTGTGTAAAATACCTGCACATGATTTGCCTTTGCTGCTGCATTTCCGAGGCGCGGTTTCAACGCTAAACATCTCCCGCGCCGCGTCCTGAGGCCATTCTTTTTTAAATAAGAATGGCCTCTGGTCACTAAAATCAAAAAAACGAAAATTCAAAATATGACGTTGAGTTACTCATACTTAGGAAGCGATAAGTCAGTCAAACAAAAAAAAAATTGGTTTGGGTATTGTCCACATGTGGTTCTTCGACATATCTTCAGTTTTTTTTGGGGGGTAAAAATATTTGCAAATGTTAATTTTGAGGGCATTTTTGTATATTTTATTTTGGGGGTCAAAAACCAAAAAAAAATCACAAATCCGAGATAGCCATTTTGTAGCCCATGCCATTTGCTATCTTTTGGCGTTTTTTTCGATTGCATTTTACTTCAAATATAGCATTAGTAAGGCCTGCTAAAGTTTAGCTGATTTTTGTGTCAAACTCATGTATAGGTCACTAAATTCGCTATATTTCGGAAAATTTCGACCGAAATTTCTTTATTTATTTTCGCACAGAAGATGTATAATGATGTAGGAGAAGGTACCTGAAGTTTCACGTCGATAGCGCTACAATGATAGACAAATCAGCGCACCTGATGCAATTCAAGCAGCCCCGGTGACATTTAACCCGCGCCCCGCTGGGAGGGGGAGGGGGGGGGGGCAGAATCTGCCCCTCCCGGATTTCCTCAATAATTTGAAAACCATGATAGATATCAACGTTAATCTTTCAGTACTTATGCTGCATCAATGCTACGTCTTCTCACCAAATTCCAATGAAATTTATGCAGTATTTTGAGAGATAATGACGTGACGTCATGTGACGCCATTTCTGGTGGAACAATTATAAATGTTTGAATCATCGTAGAAAATAGAGTTTTAAAGCAAATTGGAAAACAAAATTTAAAAAGAAAGGAAATGACATCTTCTTCAAAATGGCTATCTCAGAGTCGCGAAAGTTTGTGTTCTTCACCCCCCCCCCCAAAACAAACAAAAAAAATCAGAAAAAAATCCACAAAATAATTTTTTTTGAATTTTAAAAGTGAATTTCTTAAGCTCGAATACTAAAATAAGGTGACTAACCCAAATCCGCAGAGGACAAAAACGGGGATACCTTTTAGCCACAAAAAGATGCCCCTCCCCCCCTTCCCCCACGGAGAGAGGCTGGATCCGTCAGTGTGTTCGCCCCCCCCCCCCCAACCGTTTTGAAAAATAGACACCGCTGCTTGAACGGCTTATTTCATATTTGTTTCAGAATCTTAGGAACGTCATGACAAGTGTGGGGTGAAACTTCGATCTCGTCTTGAGTGAACCCCACCCCCTATGCAAAATGTATTTGCGTAGGTATTTGAGCTCCTCTCGTCTTGACTTTTACTGACCCAAATTTTCCTTATTAGACAAAAATAAAGATCTTATCAATAATTCTGAACAAATAGTGGGAGCATGTTTGGGCCCCCTTTTTACGCCTGTGATTTGTTTTAAGCATGTTAACTAAACTCGCAAGTCGCAGCTGCTCCTCCGTTGCAACTTCTGGACTTGGGCCTCAGGTACTTTGAGGACCACGAGCCGCCACTGTTTTTGAGTTATGATGATTGGGGTTTGTTACTGCGAAAGTTCGTCAGGGGGGGACGACCCCCCCCCCCCCCCCAGCCAATGGCGGGTTAAGACGCGACACTGGATGGGCTGCGCAACGGCATCTGGCGGTAACTATTTCAGCAATTGATTGTGTCACAATGGGAAAGCACTAATATTTCACTTGAGATCTATTTTTACATTAAACTCGTGTTCAGCTGATGGCTTCCAATCCTTTGTACATAATAGCCTGAGTATGAAGCTGAATAGCACTATGAAGCTGAATAGCACTTGAAGTGGGCAAAATTCAACAAAGGGGAATGGGGTAGGGGATTAATTTCGCCCGCTTCAATATCAGGTACGTAACGACATCTAGTGGCGAGTATCTAAGCACTAGTCGAATGTTCATAAATGTTAGCAGCAGACAGTGAACCAATCAGCGACGGCAAATATTGTTATTGCCGACTGGCTGTCAAGCCGTGACAGTGTCGTGAATGCGTAAGTACGGTATGCCGTACTTGGACCTCCGTACTTGCAACGCCGTACTTGCCCATTTACTGCATTTGGTATGACTGCCACCGGCACCCTGCCCTGTGCCGGCCGACTGCGCAGGCGCGCCCGGCTGACGTACACTTGAGATGCGGGTGGCCGTTGAAGGCGCCGCAGCCCCAGTTGCCAGTGGCCACCGGCGGCAGCGGACCGGCGTCCTCAGAGCAGAAGCCCACGTACGCCTTGTTTAGCTCCCGTAACAAGAACTGCTTCTCATACTGCCTGCTGGCCTGGAAGGAAATGGCAGCATATTGTGATTGCCAAATGATAACGCTTTTAGTTTGAGCTTCTTGTATTGAACAGCCTATTGACAACGAATAACTGAATGACACCAAATTTATAATAAGCATTATGATTACAAGGCTAATGCAAATGACTATTGAGACGACGTAAGACATGCAAACACTACATTTGAATTCATTCCAGGCATTTATATTTTTGATACTTCTTAGGAAATTCGACCAAAAATGTTATTGCACACCATTATATCTTCCATTTTTGCAAAAATACGCATGCAAAAATAGTCGGAAAACGACTTTCGGCCATATTTTTCCCGATCTACCCCTTGGTGCGCCCGGGCGGCTAAGCGGATATTAACAAGGCGTCGTGATCAGAGACTACGTGCCAGAGAGTGTACCTGCCTCCGGCGGCGAGCGTTCATGTCCCGATCGTGGCCCGGAACAGCGGACATGAAACCGGGCCCACTAGTCCTGTGTCGAAATTACTTAACGTAGGGAGGTAATTATTTCACCACAACCCATTTTTAGATCTGCTCTACAAATCTGCTATCTCAGTCCAAGCCCCCATGTTAAAGGTGAACTATTCCCTTTAAAAAAGTAAACGCAAAACAGTAAAACAAAAACAGTCAAACAAAACAGTATATAGTTAAACAGTAAAACAAAAAGGACATAAATAAAACATCTGAAGACATCCAATATTGAGTTGCGTCTTTGACAGACGATGGACACCTGACATCAAACGCAAAACGGGAGGCCGAAATAATGAACCAGCAATTTAAATCAGTATTCACAGACGGCAAGACATATTCAAATGGTTCTGAATCATGAATGGGTACGGCATCTAGGAACAGTCTTATAATGACAAGCACCATTTATTTTTTAAATTTTACTTTTGTTAAGCAATCAATTGATGCATGTAAGGAACGTATACATACACTATACATTTAACGATGTCAAACTTAACGTTGACCGTCAAAATTTAGCGTACTTCGCAAACATTCAGAATATCTTGAAACATGAACAGAGAGGTATGCACAAAGTGGAAAGGACATAAGGCAAAACACATTTAGATATGAGAGGCAGCGAGTTATGAGAGCCGAGTTATGGACATTTTGCATAACCATAGATAGCCCCTAGATCGGCAAGTTGGCGCGACAACTATTGTTCGGCAAGACCATCCGTCCGCCCTGCCATCTATTGGCAAAACTTGTCCCTGCTAAGGACAGAGTTTGCCGCCCCGCAGCAGCACCACAGGCCACAGGCCAAGAATCCATATCATCAGCCGTACATATACAATTCGGGAATTAATTGCCACGTGCGTTCCACTTAACGAACGGCACATGGATTTTGTTTGCGTTATTTCAAGCCGTTTCTGCATGATGATGATGATGATTGGCCTGCTAAGCCGGCATGATGATGATGATGATTGGCCTGCTAAGCCGGCATGATGATGATGATGATTGGCCTGCTAAGCCGGCATGATGATGATGATTGGCCTGCTAAGCCGGCATGATGATGATGATGACTGGCCTGCTAAGCCGGCATGATGATGATGATTGGCCTGCTAAGCCAGCATGATGATGATGATTGGCCTGCTAAGCCGGCATGATGATGATGATGATTGGCCTGCTAAGCCGGCATGATGATGATGATGATTGGCCTGCTAAGCTGGCATGATGATGATGATGATTGGCCTGCTAAGCCGGCATGATGATGATGATGATTGGCCTGCTAAGCTGGCATGATGATGATGATTGGCCTGCTAAGCCGGCATGATGATGATGATGATTGGCCTGCTAAGCCGGCATGATGATGATGATGATTGGCCTGCTAAGCCGGCATGATGATGATGATGATTGGCCTGCTAAGCCGGCATGATGATGATGATGATTGGCCTGCTAAGCCGGCATGATGATGATGATGATTGGCCTGCTAAGCCGGCATAACCGTTTCGCCAATCATCGTGCCGCCACCGTGCCATACACTGTACACTACACAGTACACAGTACACACTGAATAACCAAATCAGACCAGGGATCAGTCTAAGGAAAATGAACTGGGGAGGCTGACGTGAACCTCAAATCATATTACAATTGTTGATATTCATATTGACATATATAAAAACAGTCAACTCCTCATATTAATTTATTAACCCGCGAGTCACTGGGAGGGGGGGTTAGCCCCCCCCCCCCCCCCCCCTTAGGAATATTAGGAATATCTCAATAACAAATGCAGATATCGACGCCAAACTTCCAGTACCTATCCGTGCATCATTTTTACACCTTTTGATAAAAAAAAATCAGTCAGATTTTTTAAAAAGATATAGTGAATTTAGTGACGTCACTAAACACGATTTTGACACCAAATCGGCTAAACTTTGCCAGGCCGTACAAATGTCTCATTTGAAGCAAAATGCAATCGAAAAACGTTAAAAGATAGAAAATTGCAAGGGCTACAAACCGGCTACCTGGAAAAAAAAGGGTTTTGACCCCAAAAATGTCAACAAAAAAAAAATGAAAAAATGCTCACAAAATCAAATTTTCCAAAGATATTGAAGAAAAAAAACGGAATATATGTCAGATAACGACATATGGGCAACTACTATACTAAATTTCAAAATGATATCTTCTTTGACTGTCATGATTTACCATAAAGTATGGGTAAATCATGACGTCATATTTGGAAATTGCGTTCTTTGGCTTTTATTGACCGGATACAAACAAATAAATGCCAGCACTGTTTTTTTCAGATAAAACTGATATATAAATATTTTCGTTTTTTATTTCGATTTATCAATTTCAAATTTTGACCTTCAGTGACCTGAACCTGACCTGAACTTGACACTAACTTCACGTAAATGAAGTCAGGTGGTAAAATGACTACCACTATCGAATTCTACGAGTAAAAGCATCCATAAAACATGTGCTGCATGACTTCCGTAGATATTTTGTGTGTAGTGACCTTTTGTGACCTGACCTTGACCTTGATCTTTTCCAACAATCTCACTTTAGCTCATGTGTGATATGTATCATACCTTTGAGAGCACTTTGGGTGATTATAGGCGCAATCGAAGGCCATGGATGGCAAGTATTGTCCATAAACTCAAATACCTCGATTTTGACGTTTGACTTAACCGTGACCTGACATGTGACCTTAATTTGATGTTTTTAAGTTTGCGTTAGGCTTCTCTCATTGAGCGTTTTCGAATGCCGCCTTGCGCGTCCCGCTGCGATCATTGGTTCTGAAGATACCAGGGGGGGGGGGGCTAAAAAAGCCCCCCAGTGAGTCGTGTTACAGAAATCAGAATATACCCCAGTGAATGCCGGGTTAATGACCAAGACGCGTTTATATAACTTCTTCAGTTGGTCATTAAAAATAGGACATGAAAACAGCAGACACTTCAAAAATATGCAAAGTTCATTCACATCACGTGATTGTGTCACCCGTTATTCTCCATGAGGCGAAGCAATCACGTGTTACACATCTAATTTATGTGTTGCCATAATTAATTTCGAAGCCATTTCCGATAAAGTTATTCTTCCAGTCTTAGGATGCATACATTATTTTACTTCTAGTACTGCAGCTTCAAGCGCAATTCTTGTTTTCTTATCTATATGCTTTGTAATGCTCTTGGCACCTTCCCAATCGGGTAAAGGTCGACACTCATGACTATGATTCACTATTGTTTTGGGTCTCTGATATTGTAAATATTTCTTGTGTTCCTTTAGCCTTATGCTCAAACTTCTTCCAGTTTCACCATAATATGGCTTTTCACATCCCTTGCATGAAATCTTGTAGACAATGCTGTGTTCATGTTTAGTACTTTCTTTTACAATGTCTCCTATGTTTTTCCCAGCCTTACTCACTACTATCACATCAGCATGTTCGAAAAAAATGTGCTATCGCGTCAACATGTCTGGATTGCGGAACAACAATGACTTTGTATTCTTCCTGTCTGTATGCGGCCTGTTACTACGAATCCTCTTGGCTTGAAGTCTACATTTTACTATCATTGCCTTAGGGTATTTTAGTCCTCTGAAGATGTCTTTTGTATGACCTAACTCATCATTCAAATATTCCTCACTGCATATCCTATACGCTCTGAGATAAACCCCAATTAAAACCCATGACTTAACCCTATTGCTGTGAGCTGAATAAAAATGAATGTAATCTTCCTTATTTGTTCTCTTTCTGTAAACTTTAAATTCGAGTCCATCTTCAGTTCGCATTATCAGCGTATCTAAAAACGGGAGACTCATATTGTCTTCCTTTTCGATGGTAAACTGTATCTTGGGATCCACCTCATTTAACGGAGCAAGTTTATCTTCCAAGTCTGTGTCTTCCGGTGTAATTACTATCACGTCATCTAGATATCTCATCCAATACGAGTCGTTGCCCATGATTCCCTGAAAGTGATCATTTTCTAGCATATCCACATATAGGCACGCAGCTACTGGACTAAGTGGAGAACCCATTGCTAGACCTCGATGCTGTACACAGCATCGAGGTCTAGCAATGGGTTCTCCACTACAAGTACACTACAAGTACTACAAGTACAAGTACTTACAAGTACTTACAATTCGTTTATCTCGGATATTTTGAAATCGATGACCTAAGGTCAGGTCAATTTCGTAACCTCCCCATAATAAGTCAATGGGGAAATATATAAATGCTTCCTATTTCAAGGATATGCATGATATTAGTCCAATTACTTCTGGATCATGTTATTATAGGATATTCTTGATGATCCAAGTGTAAGTTTTGTTCAGTGACCCCTATGGGGTCATTTGAGGTCATGCGAGGTCACCATCAATTTGTTTGCCAATAACTCCCGACATAATGAAGATAGAGAAGTAAAACAGACAACAATGTGTTTGTCTCGTTGAGACACGTCTTCCCATATGCAACATGCCCTACTTGGGTCACCACTTGACCTTGACCTGAGGTCAATTTTTTTTTTTAAGTTGACTTAACAAGGTTACCATGTACATCATTCGAAGCGCCTTGACAAGATAAACACAATGCCGTAAACAGTTTTTCGTTATCTTTATTAAGTAAAAAAAAATAGCGAAAAACGATTTGGCAAAAAAAAAAGAATTTTTCATTTTTTGACCTGTGGAGCCTCAAATATTGACCTGATATCAAATTTGAGACATCTTGTCGATTGCAAATTTCACTGGCTGGCGTTTGCCTCATTCAGTTTGTTTCTAACTAGCATAGTTTCCGAGATATATGGAAATTTCTGGAGCGAAGTCCTAAAACAGGAAAAACTGGAAAATTTGACCTTTGATGACCTCTGGTGACCTCAATTTTGACCTGACCTAAACAAAATACTGAAATACTTTCGATAGAACTTGTATCAAGCTATCAAATTCTGTTTTCCGATTGTCGCTATGTGGTGTAGTTTTCGAGATCTCACGGGGGATCACCCTCACCTCACCCCCCCCCCCCTCCCTGCAGTTCGTGTTCGGCGCAAACCTCCTGCAGTGCGCGGGTTAAGATATGAATGTTTGTGTGTGTATTGGGTGGTTGCTAAGGAATAAACCATGACTACGTTAGGGCTGCTGATATACATATTTTCTCCTGGTTAACGGAAGACTTCGCGCCCGCTAGGCGCTCGGTGACCAGTTTCTGCCGGGAAAAGCAGGGAATCAAACTCCAAGGCTTTCTAAAGTGTGGAGGGGGGGGGGGTTGACGAACCCTCCGACCGCCTCCCCCGCCGGCGACGCCCCTGCTCCTGTGACCGGACCCGGCCCGGGCCACACATACACACCTGGATAAAGTGTACAGCATCCAGCGCCACCACCTGAGTGCTTCTCCGGCCGAACTGATCCGTCGGACTCGGGTCCGTGGCTTTCGCCGTCCACTTGAAGGTGTCGGCGTAGCCCTCAAACTGATTAAACCGCTCACAGCCGGTCACCACCAGGCACTCGGTGGAGTCCAGCACCTGCCAGATCACCAAGGGTCATATCAGAGAGGTTACGGACGGTCACCAGGCCCCAAACTTGCCAAGTGCCGAGATCGCACACAATCATAGGCTGGCGCACTCATATTGGTGCACCCACTATCACAACAAAATGAAAATTCCCAGATTCAACCGGGCACTTAAAGGGAATAATAGGTCACCTTTAATGGGGTTTTGAACTGAAATAGCAGATTTGTAGAGCAGATCGAAAAATGGGTTGTGGTGAAAGAATTACCTCGCAACGCTAAGTGATTTCGACATAGGACTAGTGGGCCCCTTTTAGAAGACTTTGTTTCGGAGCGGTTTCGGGACACGGGACAGTCTTCGTGCCCCGAAACCGCCCCGAAACAGTCTTCTAAAAGGGGCCCAATAGTCCTGGGTCGAAATTACATAGCGTAGCGAGGTAATCGGTCTTCTGACGCAACGTGCGTGACTTTGCTCTGCGCCCGGCCAAGGGTGGGGAGGTGTCACCGAGCACCTGTCACCGGCACAGGCAGACGAATTCAACCGGCATTTTGCGACCGTCGGTCCTCGCATCGCCGCTGGACTAACAGCCGGTGGCCCTCCTCCCCTCCCGCCGAGCCCCCTTTTGTCACCACAACAAGCATGCGTCTGGGGCCGGCAACTCTACCAGAGCACTGCATGCAGCAGATGACCAGAGCTGTCAGCAGCACTCCGTCAACTGTCCTCAAGGGCAGTGGGACATGACGGTGTGCCTCTCCATGCTGTCTGTCAGTGTTTCCTCAGTGCAGTGCTGTCAGTGCTGTCCGTCAGTGTTTCCCTGTGCTCGGTCCTCACCTGCTACATCTAATTAATGTCTCAATCAGCTCGTGTGTCTTCCCGTCGGCCTGGAAACTTGCATCTGTCGTGCCACTGCATAAATCTGGCTCCCGTGATAATGCAGCTAATTTTAGACCGATTTCGATTCTGCCAGTCTTGTCTAAGGTGTGTGAAAAAGTAGTTTGTACTCAGCTGACTTCTTATTTGTGTGTGTGTGTGGGGGGGGGGGGGGGGGGGGGGTCTTCTCATCTCATCTTGTATCGCCTTCATAATATGCGTACCGACAATGTCATTCCACGGAAGACGCCCTGATCGACGCTGTCGAATGGATGACGCGCCGCATTGACAGAGGGCATGTCGTTGCCGTCACTTCCATCGACCTAAGTCGCGCCTTTGACAGTGTTGATCATGGCGTCCTCCTAACGAAGCTGAACTGGTACGGGATCGATCCAGTGTGGTTCGGGAGCTATCTTGGTGGCTGGCGGCAGGTGGTGAGAGGTGGTCCCTTGTAACTCCCACTGTCCCACGGAGTCCCGCAGGGCTCGTTAGTTGGCCCTATCCTCTTCAGTGTCTTCACGAACGACCAGCGGTGTCGATTTTTCAAAACGGTTGGGGGGCCGAACACACTGGCGGATCCAGCCTCCCTCCGTGGAGGTGGAGGGGGAGGCATCCTTTTGTGGCTTAAAGGTATCCCCATTTTTTCCCTCTGCGGATTTGGGTCGGTCACCTTATTTTAGCATTTGAGCTTAAGAAATTCAATTTTCAAATTCACAAAAAAAAATATTGTGGATTTTTTTCCGAAAAAAAAATCAGTTGGTTTTTATTTTTGGGGGTCAAAAACACAAACTTTCGCGAATCCGAGATAGCCATTATGAAGAGGATGTCATTTCCTTTCTTTTAACGTTTTGTTTTGCAATTTGCTTCAAAACTCTAATTTCTACAATTATTCAATCATTTATAATTTTTCCACCAAAAATGGCATGACATGACGTCAACGTAATTATCTTCCAAAATTACTGCATCAATTTAATTGGAACTTAGTGAGAAGACGTAGAATTGATGCAGCATAAGGTACTGAAAGTTTGACGTTGATATCTATCATAGTTTTCAAGTTATTGAGAAAATCCGGGAGGGGCAGATTCTGCCCCCCCCCCCTCCCCAGCGGGGCGTGGATTAAGTGTCACCGGGGCTGCTCGAATTGCATCAGGTACGCTGATTTGTCTATCATTGAAAGCAAGGGATACATACAAACTTCAAATTCAATCACACGATAAAAAAAACTTCCGTTTTTATTCAGTTTTCTCCTAAGATCATTGTTTTTCACGTTCAGTGCAGTGAACGAGCGGGGGGATTACTTGTATTGAATGCCCCTCTCAGATTCATGTGTGTGTGTGGGGGGGGGGGGGGGGATTTGCCCCTTATGCCCCCCCCCCCCCCCTGGATCCGCCAGTGCCAGCAATTGCCGCCAAGGAGAGCCTCTGCCAGACACTTGATGAAATTCATTTTCCCATTTTCCAAATTAGTACAAGCAATTGCGAAAGTTGTGTCATGCCGCGAAGCGGCGATAATTTGTCCGGTTTTGACTGTGGATAGCTGGATTTTGACTGCCGCAAAGACAACTTTTTACGATTTTACGAAAAAATGTGAACGCGCGGGGGAATACTTGTATTGAATGCCCCCCCCCCCCCCCGATTCCTGTGTGTGTGTGTGTGTGTGTGCGGGGGTCATTTTCCCCTGATGCCCCTGGTCCCTGGATCCTCTGGGCCTTTTCCCCCGGATTCGCCAGTGGCCGAACAGGGACGGATCCAAGGGAAGCCTATCAGCGCCATGGCTTTACCGAAACCACCCAAATCGGCTGAAAATTCACACATTTTAAAGAAATTCTAGGCAACTTGTACAAAGGACAGCATTTGTAATCAATTAATAATGCAAAAACAGACGAGATCTCATGAGTTTTGGAATTCTGTCAGACAAACAAATTCCATTTCTGTTTGTTCTGTTTCAAATTCTGTTATACAAATTATGTTTGTCTGACAAATCAACGTTTTGGGCCGGTCTGCATCCGCCAGAAGGCCCGAGTCCTTACTTGGAACCCTTACTTAGACGAAAAAAACGTCAATGTTAACCTGCCATTGACTGGGGGAGGGGGGGGGGGATATCTCCCCCTGACGAATTTTCGCAATAGCTCAAAAACCAATACCGATATCAACGTGAAACTGTGGGTACCTTCTCCTCCACCAATTGTACGTCTTATGTGCATAAATGGAGCAATTTTGTCGATAAAAATCGAGATATTACGAATTTAGTGACGTCACTACACACGAATTTGGCAAATAAAATAATCTTAACTCCCGGCATTGACTGGGGTCTCAGCCGAACGCCATTGACTGGGAGGGGGAGGGGGGGCGGGGGGAGAGTGGGCGTTAAACGCCCCCCCCCCCCCCTGGGTATCTTCCGAGCCAATGATCGCAGCGAGACGCGCATGGCGGCATTCTAAATCTATCAATGAGATGAATCTAGAGAATTCTCAAAAAATCAAAGTGAGGTCAAATGTCGGGTCACGGTCAGGTCAAAGGTCAAAATCGACGCATTTTAGTTTATGGGGCATACTTTCCAGAAAAAGACATCGATTACGACCATGATCACCCACAGTGCTGCCAAAGGTATTTAACACATCCCGCATCGGCTAAGGTGAGATTGTTGGCAAAGGTCAAGGTCAAGGTCAGGTCACAAAAATTCACTATGTGCAAAATATGTACGAACATCATGCAATACATGTTTTATGGGTTATTTGCCACGTATAATTTGATAGTGATAGTCATTTTACCAACTGAATTAATTTACGTGAAGTTATTGTCAAGTTCAGGTCAAGTTCAGGTCAATGAAGGTCAAAATTTGAAATTGATAAATATAAATAAAGATGGCATGTGTATGGACCAGTTTTCTCTCAGGAATACAGTAAATACTTTAGATGTCATAAGTCAGTCAAAAATGGAGATATCTGTTTCAAATTCGGTATAGTAGCTGCCTAGGTATCTGACAAATCTTCCGTTTTTTTGAATATTTTGGAAAATTTTGATTTTGTGATAATTTCCCCCCCCAAAAAAAGTGTTTCGAGTTTTTTGGGCAAAAACTAAATTTTTAACAAATCAGAGATAGACAGTTTGTAGCCCTTGCAATTTGCTATCTTTCGGCGTTTTTCGATTGCATTTTGCTTCAAATGTGGCATTTGTACGGTTTGGCAAAGTTTAGCTGATTTTGGTGTAAAACTCGTGTGTAGTGACGTCACTAAATTCGCTATAACTCGAGAGAAAAAAATATCTTTATTTTTGCACACAAGACGTATTAATGATTTATAAGAAGGTACCCGAAGTTTTACGTTGATAGCGCTATTAGTTTTTCAGCTATTGCGAAAATTCATCGGGGGGGGGGGCGTTAAACGCGCCCCCAGTCAATGGCGGGTTAAGAGATCATACAAAGTCTATATTTTGAGCAAAATGCAATACAAAAACGTCAGAAAATAGCAAATGGCAAGGGCTACAAATAAATTCTCGGATTTGTGAAAACTTTGGTTACTGACCCCTAAAAAAAAACATTTAAAAGAAATCAATTAAAACGCAATTTCTTCAGAAAACTGCCCTAAAAAGCAAGCATTGCAAATATGTTAAAAATTCACCAGATTTCGCATCTTTATACATAAAGAGGTGATTGAAAACAAACTTTTCTTAGTAAAAGCTGCGTTGACTTTCTTTTGAAATAGGAAACGTGTCAATTTGTTGACCATTTCAGGCGGTTTGGGAGGCTTGGCCGCTCTTGGATCCGCCAGCGGCCAAAAACGTTGGGGGCCGGGCGGGTATCATTGGGGAGGGGGGGGCGAGGGTACCATTGCGGGGGGGGGGGCGAACTCATAATGGGGGGGGGGGGCGAGGGCCACCCCAAAAGTGTATAAATCGACACCTATGCGAATGATCTACCTTCCTATCTCCACCAAGGTCGCCTTATTTCTTATGCCGATGATACCCAACTCTTAGACTCTGCGCATCATGCCTCCTGGTGACATCACTTCACTTAAAACCCGGCAGGAGACCATTCTCACAGTTCAATCCTACTTCACTTCAAATTCCCTGAAAATAAACCCGACCAAGACTAGTTTGCTCCTTGTCGGCACAACCCAGAACCCTAACCCGCACACTGGAGGGGGGGGGGGGGGGGGGGGGGGATTTCCCCCCCCCCCCCTCCTCAGGTTTTTCGCAGATAGCGCAAAAAAAACGCCGGGTTTTGGCACACCTGTTGGGACACCAATTACGCACACTTTGAAGAGAAAAATTACCTCGGGTCATCTCAGGTCAGGTCACCAGACCAGATCAAGTGACCCCAACTCCAAAAACGTTTGCAGTTGTGCCAAAGCCAGAGTTTCTCAAAGATGAGTTTGAAACTTACAGGGTGTCATGAGGGCATAAGTACTTAAAATTCGTATATCTCGGAATTTTGATATCGGTGATCTAAGGTCAGGTCAATTTCGTGACCTCCCATAAGTCAATGGGTAAATATGCGAATGCTTGCTATTTCAAGGGTATGCATGATATCAGTCCAATTACTTCTGGATCATATTATTATAGGATATTCTTGATGATCCAAGTGTAAGTTTTGTTCAGTGACCCCAATAGGGTCATTTCAGGTCATCCGGTCACCATAACTTTTTGTTGTCAATAACTCGCGACACAATGAAGATAGAGAAGTAAAACCGACAGCAATGTGTTTGTCTCGTCGAGACACGTCTCCCTATATGCAACATGACCTACTTGGGTCTTGACCTCAGGTCAAGGTCACGTGACCTGAATCAAAATTTTGAAGTTGACCTAACAATGTCACCATGCATATGATTCGAAGCGACTTGACGATACAAACACAATGGCGTAAACAGTTTTCCGTTATCTTTATTGGGTAAAAAGTTATCAGCAAAAACGGTTTTGAAAATAAAAACATAGTTGTTTTCTTCTTTTACCTCTGGAGCCTCAAATACCTTAGATCAAATTTGAGGACACCTCTTCGATTGCAAATTTAAATGGCTGGCGATCGTTTTTTCCGTTTGTTTCTAGCTAGCATAGTTTCCGAGATATATGGGAATTTCTGGAGCGAAGTCCTAAAACAGGGGAAAAAAAGAGAAAAATTTGACCTTCGATGACCTCTGGTGACCTCAATTTGGACCTGACCTAAAAAAAATACTGAAATAGTTTCGATAGAACTTGTATGAAGCTATCAAATTCCGTTTTCCGATTGTCGCTACGTGGTGTCGTTTCCGAGATCTCACGGGGGGGGGGGGGGGGCGGAAATCAACCCCCTGCAGTTCGTGTTCGGCGCAAACCCCCTGCAGTGTGCGGGTTAAGAGTGCAGTGGTGTCCGCCCATTTAAACTGATATAACGGACGAGTGACTGAGTGAACGTGGAAACAGACGCTACGATTCGGAGCGGCGACTATCAACGCATCACCCGGGTTGCACCTGTCATCTGTCACAGTAAGGCCGCTGCTCATTTCCCCGCCCGAACAATATCCAAATATCTACGGTCTGTCACCCTGCGTCGTACCTAACGGTCATGTGCTCCGAAAAGCGATCGGGGGCGGTAGGGATCTCGGGTTGGGAGGGACGGGGCAGCCGGCCAGCCCGGATCTAATGACCCGGGAATGGATCTTCCTAGAGGAGGGGAGGGGTGAAGTGTGGATTTCGAAGCGGGGCGGAGACGGGGGTCTAATGGACTAGTTATGGCGGAGGGGCGGGGAAACAGGTGTCACGAGAGGGATGTAAATAAACTGTTCAGGCGCGTGACGTAGCTATAAATATGACATGTAACCGTACAGGCGGGGGGGGGGGGGGGCATAATAAAGATGAAGGATTGCAGAGATGGATGGTGTCATTAAACTGAACGGAGTGATGATCGATGAGCCACCAGGCGTGATGGAATCGGAACGGGTTTGGCGTGCCCGCAGAGCCTATTCCGTTTTACGTAAATTGACGCCGTCTCATTTTCAATAGGAGACGGGCCTTGGGTAGTAATTAATGTATAGGAATGTTCGGCCAAACTCTCGCGCCAAGGACGTATCATTATTGGTCTTCTTAACGCCGTGGTTATATAAGAGATTGGATAAATATTATTTTAAGGGTTTTATTTGACGACCATCAATACCGTTTGCGAAATGCCCTTCAGTTCACATTTGTCAAAATACGAAAGATCATCCCCAGCGTAAGATATGCAGATCGCTCTTCATTTCGTTGGTGGCAATCTGTCAATCAAATATCTCCTCTGAGCTCATAAATATTAATCCGTATGCACTGAAAATTAAGTCAAAGTTTTAGGTATATCTTGGTTTGAGTTATTTTCGTTGAATGTATACGAACCGATTGTCAAGCTCATTGTCAGTCAACACGTTTGGTTTGAGATCAAGTAGCTGCTAGCAAGCTATCGACATGTTCAGTTTACTGTATGTATATGATAGTAAGCCGTGCTAATAAATAATAAGTATTTAAATCATAAACTTAACTGCAACTGAACTTTTGTAAGAAGATATATAATGTTATCAAATTATCTTGCACCTAAATAAATTGCTCACGGTGATCTATTGGCACCGGTTTCGCAGAGAAGTATCGTGTTATTTACATATGTCAGGGCGTTCACTCCCAGCAATGGCTGCTGTAATGTAACGCGTCCCCGTGTCCGGCCCGTCGAGGCCAGGTATACAGGGAATGACCCGCTCACGGCGACGGATCCGCCGCGGACGGCGGCGGTGGGGGGGGGGGGGGGGGGGGGGGGGGGGCTAATTGACACCAGCTGGGATACAGCGCAGCGGACGGAGAGGAGGGCAGCCGGCCCAGGCGCGTTAACGCTGTGGGAGTCAGGCGATGAAGTTTGTGTTTGTGTGTTGTTTCGAATAGTTAAAGTTATAGACGTTTTCAGTTACGTGGAATTGTACTTGCGTGATTGTTGAAAAATGGATATGAAGGACCAGCCAATGGCACTAACTTGAGTTTACCTGGGATAACGCTAGCGATGTACACACACGCACACGTACACGCACACGCACACGCGCGCGCGCGCGCACACACACACACACACACACACACGCACACGCACACGCACACGCACACGCACACGCACACGCACACGCACACGCACACGCGCACACGCACACGCACACGCACACGCGCACGCGCACACGCACACGCACACGCACACGCACACGCACACGCACACGCACACGCACACGCACACGCGCACGCACACGCACACGCACACGCACACACACGCGTATATAGGCACATATTTACACGTCGGATAGGCATGCATATACTGAATGAGCAGGCCAGGGCGCTTTGTATCGCAACGCGCAGCTCTTGTTCTCCCGACTTTCGGATTAAATTATAGGTGTTAGGTCCATCGCGGAGCTACCCAGATGGTGCCGGCCAACCGGGTAGCGCTAACTCGAACGAGATCGCGAGGTGCGGAGATGTTAGGATCAGTAGCGGCGCGGCGAGGGGTGATTGCTGCCGTGCGATTGAATAAGTCCATCACGCTCGACCAGGCGATTGCAATAAGTCGGCAAGCGCAAGCGGCCGCAATTTATCCAAGTAGCTCTGAGCCGCGCGACCTCTGAGTTTTATTAGGCTGTGGTGCAGGTGGAGAGGAGGTGATTAAGGGGGCCAGGAAGGGCCGAGAGCGGGTGAGCTGAGCGAAGTTAAATCCATCGAGGAGGGCTTGCGAGGTATGCCGGTTGACAGATCTTATGTTGTTTGTTCCGCAATATGCCACACTTGTCTGCCTAACCTTCGGATAAAATTTGTAGGTCTTATGTCCATCATGGAATTCCCCAGGTCGTACCGGGCGACCGGGGAATGATGTCGTGGAGGCACCATGACGTGCGGAAGGGTTAAGATCAGTGGCGACGCGGCGAGGGGTAAAGGCCGCCGCGTGACTGAACAAGTCCATCGCGCTGGCCAGGTGATTGCAATAAATCGGCAGGCGAATGCAGCCGCAACTTAGCCAAGTAGCTCTGAGCCGTGCGACCGCGGAATTTTAGTAGGCTGAGGAAACGGTTGAGAAGCGATTAGGGGGCGCAGTAAGACGAGATATTCCGATATAACAAGGGAAAGGGAATTACATTTGTTGGAACGTTAAGATCGGGGAGGTAATGAGGGGGCGGAAATAGTATTTGTGTGGATGTAAAGGACAGAGAGAAATTAAAGGGAATTTTAGATGCTGGGCGGATTATGGGAGCCGACATGGGGAAGGGACGCCGCGACGGATCATCTGTCGGGACACTCCGGTAGGCTCTGTCGTGGGAGACCCTGTCCTTATGTCCACCAATTACCGAACTCCACATACCATCTCGACATACCTTATATCCGAGCAGTGAGAGGCTGACGTTAACCGACGAATGGCCAGCCCCATCAACAAATATTATGTACGAGGCCGGGCGAAGCGCCATTGCAACTGTTTGAAATGTTGCAATACGCTCTAAATATTGAAAATCCTAGAGCGCTGATTTTAACGTCATTGCAATCAGCGGCCCGAACGGGTTCAGAAGAGTTTTTTTTACCGAAAATGGGAATTTTTGAGTGATTTTTGGTTGCAATTTTTTAAATGATGCAATGTTGCAAAGCCCGATTGCACGCGACACAGCCATGGACACAATTCCTTGAAATATAATGTTGTATCTGCCGAACCGACGACAGACCCCAGTCAGGTCCCGAGAGGTTGCGAACCTCGGTGAACAGGCGGGTGACGATCAGCTCCGGGTTGATGAGGAACCGGATCTCCTCCTGGACACAGCCATTGCCCAGCACTCCGCCGCCGACAAACTTGTTGGCAAAGTCCACCTGAGGAGCAGAGCAGCAGCTGTCAGCGGCTTATCCCGGCCACGGCTCAAACTGAAGCTAGATAGGCGGCAAAGTCCACCTGAGGAGCAGAGCAGCAGCTGTCAGCGGCTTATCCCGGCCACGGCTCAAACTGAAGCTAGATAGGCGGCAGTAGTACCACTGCAGGGCTATATACCGCACAGTTCGCCAGCTTATCGTGTTTATTGTACCTTCAGAGGCGTCCAACGTTAAACTTTCTTCAAGGCTTCCAGTCCAAGAACTTGACGACAATGACAATTGATAAAACGTCCGCGTGACCAGCACCCACCTGTGCTGGTCACGCGGCAGGCGAGTCCATCGGGCGGCTCATCACCAAAAGCCTGGGATGGGGCGTCCTATCGCACGACATCCCGCTAACCCACCCGTACCAGGCGAGTCCATCGGGCGGCTCATCACCTGGGCCTGGGATGGGGCGTCCTATGGCACGACATCCCGCTAACGCTGTCGGCTGACCTGCAGCATGCCGTGCTGGTCCTCTATCAGCTGGTCGCTGTGGCAGCGGAGCGGCGGCAGCGGCGCCGCGGCCGCAGTCCAGGCGGGCAGCTCGCTCGGCGTCAGGTAGCGCCGGCTGAACGTGATCACGCCCGTGGGCTCGCGGCGCAGTACGCGGTGGAAGTAGTGCAGCAGACACTTGAGTTTCTCGACGCGGCTCTGCGACAGGCCGACTGCCGCCGACCGCCGGCTCCCGCTCCAGCCGAACAGCCGGTTGAAGTTGATGTCCGGGTAGGTGCTGCGGGAGGGAGGAGCCGTCAGGACACGGTCTGATGTCCGGGTAGATGTCGGGGTCGGTCTGATGTCTGGGTCGGTCTGATGTCCGGGTAGATGTCGGGCCTGATGTCGGGGTCGGTCTGATGTCGGGGTCGGGTCTGATGTCGGGGTCGGTCTGATGTCCGGGTACCTCCCTCCCGCAGCATCTAGTAGATGCTGCGGGAGGGAGAAGCCGTGAGGCCACGGTCTGC
>JAXIVJ010003984.1:35000-42500 GCA_036785665.1 Chirona hameri
AGTGGTGTTTTCGGACCGTTTGAAGATTTTTCGAGCCTTCTTTCGTAGTGATCATAGTTATTTATACTCGCCCAGTATTTTAAATAACCATAGCCATGACCCACGCTGGACTGGCCGGCATTCTACCGGTTTCCGAAGAGACCAACGCACCTATCACCTTGCCGCCTCGACTTCTACCGCTCCACGCTCTACCGTCGTCGCCGACACTCTGCGAGACCGTGCCGGGTCCCCGCCGGACTCAGCCCACATGGCCATCCATCACCCACCCGCCGCCCAAGGGGCGGACAGAGGCGGAGTAAGGCGGCACTGCCGGGGGAGAAGAGCCGGTCGGATAGTCCAAGCGCGTCGACATCGGGCAAGAAACGCGGAACATCAGCGTCGCCAGGACTACGACCGCGCTTTAATCCCCCTGGCGGGCCCTGGACCCGCCCCTGGCATAGGGGAGAATCCACCAGCCCAAACCCGGTCGAGTGATAGAGTCCGGTCAGGCGGACCAGGGTTGGCGGGCGCCGGCGACACCGACGGCCGTCAGCGAGGCACCGGGGCGGCGATCCCCGTCCGTGTAGGGTGCCGTCTGCCAAACTTGAACGACAGGCATGGGATGGGGCCCCCGCCGGTCGTCCCGGAGCCGGCTGGCCCCGCCACCCGCTGCCTGGTGCAGCCGCCTCGGCTGACCCTGCGTCAGACCCGCCGGGCGGCGGCTACACAGCCGGAATCGACGTACCAACCGAATCGACGACGTACATCATCAGCATCGACGTACAGCTTCGGACATGCCAACACCCGCTCCCTAGCACCAAGAATGGATGAAATCAACCTCCTGCTCCAACAACATAATATTGACATTTTGTCCGTGTCCGAGACGTGGCTGAAGCCGAGTGTCCTGACCCGAGTGCTGGTTTTCCCCGGATATAGCATAATCAGATGTGACCGCACAAGCCAGCCCGGCGCGCGGGTCAAGGCGCGAGGCGGAGGCGTCGCAATCTTGACGAGAGACAACCTCCGCGTGACAAAACTGCATATCGGCGGCTCCGACCCCAACCTGGAGTCACTCTGGCTGTCCGTCAGCGGTGCAGGGTGCCGCACAGTGGTGGTCGGGGTAATCTACCGACCCCCCGCCACTTCGGTGCCCGGAGCGCTCGAGATGATCGACCGGCAGCTGGGGGACGCGGTCTCCACTGGCAAGCCGGTCGTCGTCATGGGCGACTTCAACATCAATCTGCTACAACAGGACTGCCCAGGTGCACGGGGCCTCCAGCGGATCCTGAGCGACCTGGACCTCACGCAGCTGGTGCGTGAGCCCACGCACCTCCACCCGACACCCACGATGCTGGACCTGGTCATAACCAACCTGACCGACTCACCTGAATCTGTCGTTGTGCTCCAGGATCAAATCGCCGACCACCAGCCGGTACTCCTCAGAGCCGGGGTGCGCAGACAGCGCCCCCCGCCGCCGGCGCCGGTCATAAGGAGGCGCTGGGAGCGTGTCGACTGGGACGCCATGTGCCTGAGCCTTCTGACAGCTGACTGGGGACCACTCTACAACGCACGGACAGCTGACGAGAAGCTGACGGCATTCATGGCGGTCTGGGACGCAGTGGTCGACGAGCACTGCCCGCTCGTCACGGTGAGACGGCGCCGACCGGCGTGTCCGTGGCTGCGCGACAACCTCGAGCTGACGTCGGCGATGGAGGACCGCGACGAGGCCCGGCGAACCTGGGAGCGCACCAGAACCCCAGAAAGTCGCTGTGAATACCAGCGGCGGCGCAACACTGTGAAAAGCCAGCTCACTCGTGCCCGTCGCGACTTCCTGTGTGACTCTCTTTTATCTGACAGACAATCTTTTTGGAGTCGTCTGAAAAGTTTTGCTGTCCAACCATCACGGGGCCCCGCTTTGGGTGACGATGACGTCAGTGACCGGGCTGACGCATTCAATGAGCATTTTGCGTCCGTGGGGTCACGCATCGCCGCGGAGGTGGGGCGCACCACCGTTTCGGGCTCGCACGGACCGAGGCCTCCCCGTGTGTGCTCATCAGCCCTCGCACTACGCCCTGTAACCCTGCCAGAACTCTCGAAGGCCATTAAACGCATGAGCTCGTCAAGGGCAGTCGGTATCGATGGCGTCCCTCTCCATGCAGTGAAAAGGTGTTTTGCTGTAATTGGGCCTCACCTTCTTAATATCGTCAACAAATCTGTAACCACATGCACGTTTCCTAATGCCTGGAAAATAGCTCGCGTTGTACCTATTCACAAGTCTGGAGACCGATCCGATTTGAATAACTTCCGGCCTATCTCTATCCTGTCTGTTTTGTCAAAAATCACGGAAAAGGCTGTCTGCATGCAACTCACGTCATATCTACAGGAAAACCATATACTGTCTCAATTTCAATATGCTTACCGACCCCGTCATTCCGCGGAGGACGCCCTGATCGACGCTGTGGAGTGGATCTCAAAGATTATCGACGCAGGTGAAATAGCGTCGCTGACGACGCTCGACCTAAGTAAAGCTTTTGACAGCGTCGATCATGGCGTCCTCTTGGACAAGCTAGAATGGTACGGGTTGTGCTCAGACTGGTTCCGCAGCTATCTGCAAGACCGGAAACAGATGGTAGCGGGCGGATCAGACCTAATTCTCCCATTGACCCACGGCGTCGCCCAGGGCTCCATAGTCGGACCCATCCTCTTCCTTATCTTCATCAACGACATGTCCGCATTCCTTCCCCATGGCCGACTCCTGTCCTATGCCGATGACACTCAACTCCTGGACCACTCCCCTCTCGATGTCATCAACTTATCACACCTGAAGGCCCGCGTCGAGGAGTCCATCATACACCTTCAAGATTGGTTTCTGTCCAACTGTCTCAAAATGAACCCTGACAAAACCCATTTCATCATCTTTGGTACAAAATCTTCCATAAAAAAGACATCGAGCTTCCACATCACCTTATCACGCTCACGCATCCCGCCATGTTCCACCGTGAAGGTCCTGGGCATGGTCCTGGACCCAGGTCTGACCTGGGAGCCACATATATCGACGGTGGTTCGCAGATGCAACGCTATCCTTATATCCCTCTACAAAATTCGCCACTATTTCACACCCAAAGCCCTTGAGCTCCTGGTACAGGCTCACGTTTTCCCCCACATTTTGTACTGTCTCTCCGTTTGGGGGCGGGGCCGCCCAATGCCATCTGTCACGGATTCAGAAAACTATCAACTTTGCGGCGAGACTTGTCTCTGGGGTGCGGCGCAGTGAGCACATCTCACCTGTCCTCATCTCGTTAGGGTGGCTGAGTGCGAGGGAGATGGTGCATCAGCGAGACTGCCTCAAAGTGTTTAGTGCGCTTCATGACCACAACTGCCCGCCAGCCCTGAGAGCTCTTTTTGTCAAACGATCCCAGGTATCCCAGAGGGAAACGAGAGCTGTAGCCGCGGGAGAGCTGCAGCTGGAAAGATGTCGCCTGTCAGCCACGCAGAGAAGCTTCGCATATAGGGCCGCGCGTGCGTGGAATTCTCTCCCAGCTAACATTACCGAGGTGCGGAGTCGCGGGGCGTTCCTGCGTGCCATTTGTCAGCCAACATGAATTACAATCGGATGTCCGTGTTGTTTTTCACATGCATCGTGACCGTGACCGTTCCCATAGTGTATGAGTAAATGTCTGTCACCCTTACCTACAATGTACAGGGTTCATAATACCCACTACGTGGACGAATCCTTAATAAACGAAACGAAACACACACATAAATATATATATACATATACATACATATACACATACATATACACATACATATACACATACATATACACATACATATATACACATACATATACACATACATATACACATACATATATACATACATACATACACATATACACACATACACATACACATACACACACACACACACACATACTCATACATATACATACATACATACCACATATGTGCTTAGTCATGCATTCTACATGTTATGCTACATAATGTAATCATTGCTAAATGTAAGATTGCAGGAAGTGTTTTTTGGTGACTTGCTTAATGATGCAACGCTATCAACAGTTTCGAAGAAGGAACATCACATATTAAAGGAAACAGGGGGGTTATGATATAATTCCATAGGCTGGGTCCCTGCCATCCTATAGTTTGTGTTCCATAAAGTTTATATGAGAAAAGTTCAATTACATGTTGAATAGTCGGTTTCGGTTTCGGTTTCGGTATCGGTTTCTCGGTGCTCCTTTATATTAAAAAGTAGATATAATCTTGTTGGCAATGTTCCTTGAATCTTTTTGTGGATTAGAACAAGTATTTGTAGCTTGGCTATATCTTTTACCTTCAGTAATTTGAGGTCTTTGAATAGTGGCCCAGCATGAGCAAGTCTATTGCTACTGGTTATAATTCGCACAGCTTTTTTTTGCTAAATTTATATTCTGCTTATATATGTGGGAAAAGTATTACCCCAGACAATGCAACAGTAATTTATATATGGCAATATAAGAGAGTTGTAGAGCAAAAGTAATGGTTTCCGCCCAAGTACGAACTTAGAGCGGTAGATAATCCCTATGTTTCGGCCAATGATGCTTGCAAGGTGATTTATATGATAACGCCAAGAGAGTTTGTTGTCTATGTATACACCAAGATATTTAACTACATCAACAAATTTGATATTCTTACCATTTACAACAACATCCACATTTGTGATTTTACTTGAGTTGCTATAGAGTTGGCAAAAAGGTTTATCAGTATTTAAGGAGAGCTTATTCATGTTTAACCACTTACATATTTTGGGGAGCTCTTCATTAATTATTGATTGTAGGTGTGTTGTATTGTTGCTTTCAAAGAAAAGAGCGGTGTCGTCCGCATAGAGTAAGCAAGTGGCAATATTGAAAGTGTTTGGAAGGTCATTAATATATATGATGAATAGTAATGGTCCTAGGATGGAACCTTGTGGCACTCCAATATTAATATGGCGTAGTTCGGAAGTATTTTCATTAACTATTACACATTGTTTGCGTTCTGTTAAGTATGATGCAATCAACCTCAGGGCTGTACTTGTTACACCATATTTTTTTAAGTTTTGCTATAAGTATGTTCGAATTAACTGTTTCAAAGGCCTTTCGAAGGTCCAAATAGATGCCACATGTTGCATTTCCTGTTTCAAAGGCCTTTGTAATCTTTTCTTGCAACAACACGAGAGGCATGTATAGGCCTTTCTGAAACCAAATTGAGAATTGCTTATGAGATTATTCATAGTTAGAAAGTTAGTAAGCCTGATATATATTACCTTCTCAAGAATTTTGGAAATATATGGAAGTATGCTAATTGGTCTGTAGTAGTTAAACATCTGTTTTGCATTTGCTTTATATATTGGTTTGATCATGGCAATCTTTAGTTGTTTAGGAAAAACACCATTCCTTAAACATATATTTACTAGATGGGTTAACTGATGGATGATGCTGATATATGTTCCTTTGAATATTTTGGCATTTATTCCGTCGATCCCTGCCCCAACATTTTTCAAGTTAGTTATAATGGATTTTAGTTCATCTACACTAATGGCCTCAAAATCACCGAGTGGTGAGTCTACAACTTTTGTAATATTAATGACAGGGTCTTCCTCTGTAGGAGGAATTTTCTCTTGTAGTTTTTCACCAATAGATGTGAAAAAGTTGTTGAATTCATTTGCAATTTTTGGGGGGTCTTTTATCTCCTCGCCTAGCAATCCTTGGAAGCATGATGGGAACTGAAACTCTTGGGTTTTACCCTTACTTACGCTTTTGATTATGTCCCATATTTTACGAGGATTTTCTTTATGCTTCTCAAGTTCCGTTTCAATGAACTTACGTTTGGCTGCTCTTATGATATTGTTTAATACGTTTCTATAGTGTCTATATTTTTTTTCTCGTTTTGTTCAGTTGGATATATGCATTTGACGGCAAAAAGCTCATGGCGTCTGTTAATGGATGAGAGAATCGCTGGGGTGATCCAGGGATTTACTGGGGTAGACTTTCGATTTTGTTTGATTTTAAAGCTTAATTTGTCAATTCCGTCTGTGTATGCCTGCAGTAATTGACTACAGGCCAGTTCAGGGTCTGATATGTTTGTGAATTCCGCCAAGGATTCTACTAAGTGATTTTTTAAGTCATTTATTTTCCTAAAGTTAAATATTGTACGACGTTCTATTGACTTAATGACAGGTTTTGAGACTGGAGTGTTACATGTAATATATACTGGAAAATGATTTAAACAGTCATCAAAAATTATGTGGGATCTATCAATCAAGTCAATATTATTGGAGAATATGTTATCAATAAGTGACCATCTATTTTCTGCTAGTCTGGTGGTCTTACAGATTGTAGGTAGGAAGCCATATACAAGGAAAATGCTGAGAAATCTTGAACAATATTGTCCTCGTCCGCTTTGAAAAGATCGAAGTTGAAATCACCACAGATAATTACTGTGGCGTTCCTTGATGTAATGTTTTTAAACAGATCTCCATTTCAGTCAGGAAAATGGCTGGATTCAGTTTGGGTGGTCGATAGACCTGGCCCACTATGAATTTAAGGTTGGGGTTTACTCTGCATTCAACAAAAATCGATTCTGTGCAAGTCAGATTATTGCCAGTTATAAGTTCTGTTTCAATATTATTCTTTATAAATATAGCCACACCCCCACCTTGCGAACCATCCCTACTCTGAAAGAAAGATTTGTAACCCTCAAGGCATCTTGCCGATTCAATGTCATGAGTTAGCCAAGTTTCGGACACACATATGATGGACCAGTCTATATTTGATCTTTGTATAAATAGTTGAAATTCCTCAAATTTTTCAGCAGAATACATCCACCTACAGTTTACATGGAGAATATGAATTCCAGGATTACTTTCAGTGTGTGTTGTGTTATCTCCCAATGAATTATAGCTGCAGTTATTCAATAGGTTTTCATATTTTTCGTCTTTCACTTCTACATTGGTTCCTATATTTACGATAGGTTTGAAAACTTTGTTTGCAAGCTCTATGGGATGTTTATAGCCAGCAACTAGGGGCATTGCTGTATTGCCGCCTAGTTCTGAACGAGAAAATATCTACGCTTCCTTGCGTCGGTACCTTTTCTCCTACTATATGGCATATATGGCACTGTGAGCAGAAAATCATGGTTAGCAGCACGTTTCTGGTAATAACTTTGCACTTAATTATGCTAGAGTTTAACTCAACGACACTATGTTTGTCTCCACGACCTGCGCTCATTCATACATAACATGAACCCTGTAGGTCGCTCTGTGACCTCGAGGTCACGTGACAGGCAGGCAGGCAGGCAGGCAGGCAGGCGGACAGGCGGACAGGCGGACAAACAGGCGGACAGACAGGCGGACAGACAGGCGGACAGGCAGGCGGACAGGCAGGCGGACAGACAGGCGGACAGACAGGCGGACAGACAGGCGGACAGACAGGCGGACAGACAGGCGGACAGACAGGATGACAGAAAGGCGGACAGACAGGCG
>JAXIVJ010003984.1:50000-87880 GCA_036785665.1 Chirona hameri
CTGCAGCTGAGAGAGCGTCACGGAGCGGTTGCGGTGCCGGACAAGCAGCGGCACCGGCGCCGGCAGCAGCTCCGGCAGCCGCAGCGCCAGTCGACAGAGCTGCGGCAGCGTCACTGCGAACAGGTGCTGCCGCTCCTCGTCTGCCAGCACCTGTCCGGCCGAGGGGGGGGGGAGAGGTCAGTGGAGACGTCACTGCCCGCCGACCAGCCACTCACGCCAGCCCACAATGCAGTTAGCAGCTGCTGCCGTTGTTGGATCCCTCCAGACCGATCAGGCCTCGGTCGTGGCCGGTCGGCTCTGGAGGGACCTGGCGGCGGCTTCCAGGGCCGCCACCACCTGACTGCTCCGCACCTCCTCCATGGTGGGTCTGATTGTCCCGGTGGACAGCAGACGCGCGCCCATCAAGGCCGGGCATCCAGCAGCACGTGGCGTGGTGTCCGCCGTCCCCCTACAGGTAGGACACAGGACCCCTCGTAGCTCACGTCTCTGCACTGAGCAGTGTCCCGACGGACTCCGGCCGATTCGATAAAGGTACTGGCGGGAGCCCAAGCAGTGCCCTGCAAGCAGCTGGTGTACACTGTACATCCACCACCGCCTGCCGGTCCATCTGCGTCACCGGTGGCGGCAGTTGGGCGCCCATCAGTTGCCGGTACCAGTCGTGTGGTCACTCTTGTATCCAGGAGGCGCGAGCCGTCCTGGTTGCCGCGCGGTAAACGATCCAGACGCCGACTGGGCCGCTCTCTTGGGGAGCGCCGAGGCCTCCTTGGCCAGTTTTTCCGCGCAGTCATTACCGGGCAGATCACGGTGGGGAGGGGGGGGGACGCACCGGAGGTGGACCCGTCTGCCGTCTGCTGCCACTGACAAAAGTGTCACCCATATCCCAGCGGTGACAACTGCGTCAACAATCTCCGTCACGAAGCGCCGACTGTGAGTCGGAGCACACGACTGTGGCCTGGGGTCGTCCATGTGTCTGGAGTGATCCGCTAGGACTCAGAGCGGAGCTGGCAGCGCTGCCACCTCCACCTAGAAGTTGGAGCACAGGCTGCCAGCCGGCACCCGCTCGCTTGGTGCTCCTGTCAGGGTGCTCGCTGTCAGGGTCCTCGATGAACAACCCAGCCCGTCCGTTGTGAATGTCTCTCTGCGCGGATCCGTCGGACCACACCCAGGTGGGTGGCACACTGGGAGAGACCGCCGAGGTGGAGCGTTACGGCCTGTCGTCTCTGTAGGGGTGACGCCCCGAACGACAGGTGGGTGGCACACTGGGAGAGACCGCCGAGGTGGAGCGTTACGGCCTGTCGTCTCTGTAGGGATGACGCCCCGAACGACAGCGGCCCGACGTCGAGGCTGATGGTGACTCTGGCACCTCCTTACCAGGGCGGCACTCGTCTCGGCAGGATCGGCTCTATAGGAGGGGGCATCCGCGTCCCACATCTCCCGGCCGAGTCCTCTCCAGCCCGTCACCGCCCTGAGGCGCTCGGGAGCAGTGACCTCTGCCAACCGGCAGAGCAGCTCGTCTTAGGGAAGGGCGGTCGCCTTCACGAGCAGGCGCGCCGCCAGCGTCTTTCTTCGGACGGCGAACGGGACAAGGCCAGCCTCCGTCATCAGCATGTGGGCCGGAGTGTAGCGCGGGCACTCCGTGATTATCCTGACAGCCGCTCTCATCTCACGCTCCAGGTCTTCGACGTGAGAAGGCAGGCTCGTCGGGAGCCAAGCCGGTGCCGCATGTTCCAGGGCGCCGCGCGCATATAATTTAGCCACCGTCCAGACCAGGTTCTCGTCTAGGCCCCAGGAGCGGCCAGAGAGCTGGAGCAGGTGGTTTACCTGGGGCCGAACTCGTCCACGTAGTTTCTGACAGTGGGGGCTGAGGCGGAGCAACCTGTCCAGTGTCACGCCGAGGAGGTTGATGGAGTCGCGGTGCCACTGCGACAGCACCATCGCCTGCGTTTCCTCTCGGCAGACACGGTCATCTGGGATCGGCGAGCCCAGCTGAGGAGAGCGTCCGCCGCTCGCTGCGCCCTTTCGGTGGCCAGTCGGATGGGGTTTCCAGCGCAGAGGGACGCCGTGTCGTCTGCGTGCATGAAGGGCGATGTTCCAGTGGCCCGGAGTGTGTGTACGAGTACCGCCGCCCATGACAAAACAGAGTCAGCGAGAGCACGCTGCCTTGCGGAAGGCCGACTCGGAACATCCGCTCTTAGCTCAACACTCCATTGACTTCCACTCGGGCTCGACGGTCCCGCAGCCACTGCCACACCCAGTTGGTCATGCAGACCGGCAGTTTCGGCTAGTTTTCCGACATGGCTGGTCAGGCGGGTAGCTTCCCAGGAGTCGCTTGTCCTTCACTGACTTGGTATTTGTATTGATTATTTACCGTCAACAGGTACAATAACCCAATTACAGACGGAGTTAAGGCAATACAAACGATAAATAGCAGAGCCATATCACAGAGCATGTCACAGGGTCAAGTGGTCATGAAAAGTAAAATACATCACACTGTTTGGCGGATAAACATTGATACACATTTTGCATAAGTGCATCGTCGCCAAAGAGAGAGGTCAGCGCTGGGAATGACCTGGGAATCGGGATCGCGGTAGCCGCACGCCGCTCTCGTGGGACCTTCACCTCGACCCACGGGGAGTTGATGAGGTGGAGGAGGACGCTGCGGTCCAGCGCGCCGGTCCGAACTCCGAGATGCCGAAGCATTTAGTTTGGTGACCCGTCCGGTTATGGGCCAACCTGCGTTTCGCGGTCTGAACAGCTAGCCTGAGCGCGGTCTCGCGGTCTGAAGGTGCCGGGCTAGCTCCTTCCCACAGCAGCCGTTCCAGTCCCTCCTGTCGCCGCATTCTAGACAGTGCTTCCTCAGTGTTTTGTTGCCGCACGGTCTACCTTTGGCATTCGGATCTGTCGGGACACGTGGGGTTGGGTCTTAGCGAACGACTCTGCCTTGGCGTGGTCGGTGAGGAAGCGGCCACTGTCTTCCAGGGTCTGGCCGTCTCGGTGCTCGTCTGTGGCCCGATCCCACTTTGTCAGCAGCTTCGCCACTGTGTGTTGAACTTTGTGGAGATACAGGTTCCCTGGATTATCGGCGCTCCACTTCTGACGCGTGTCCCTTCGCTTCCAGCCACCTGATTATGGACTCTGGTTTGTCCGCTCGCAGCAGGCGCCGGGCTTCTCGGCGCTCCGTAACCGCCTCCCTGAACTCGGGGTCCAGTGCCCAGGGCCGGGGGTCAGCCTCCCTGAACTCGGGGTCCAGTGCCCAGGGCCGGGGGTCAGCCCGGGCGTCGCGTCGGATAAACTTGAAGCGAGTCCGTACTACCCTGTACGGACTCGCCTGAGGGCTACGCCCCGGAGGGTCGCCTCACAGGCGCCAAGGAAAGTCGGCCTTGTCGTAAACCATCATTGTCTTGCGAATCCCGTGTGGCTCCTCGCTGATCCCGCGCAGCTCGATTTCCATCGGGAGGTGATCGCTGCCCAGGTCCGGACCGAGGGACCACCTCGCCCTCCGAGCCAGGGTCTCGCCGCAGGCACCCAGGTTCGGCGCGGACTGTCCGCAGGATCGGTAAGTTGCGAACATGGCCTCTCCACTGTTTAGTGGGGCCGATTCGGCAGTCTCCATCCGCGATGCGATCTCCAACGGCATCGGCCGCAGCGCAGTCGTAGTCCCAAAGAGGGACGATGAGCGTTGGCGTCACAGACGAGCAGAGACTCGTCGTCGCTGGCCAGGTCAGGATTGAAGTTGCCCTCCCGGTCGTCGTCGTCCGTCGCGCTGATAAGCGGTTGGTGTATGCTGATGGTGGTGGTCCTGGTTGCGCCCAGCAGACGGACGCCACAAAACTTTGCGGTGTCGTCGGCCGTCGCTGGGTGGCGGCCGGTCGGGGGACGAAGTGAAGCCCGCCCCTGACATAGACGGCCACGTCGCCACTCTTCATGGCCTGCTCTACTGCCGCGCGCCCTGCGCACCACCACGGGGCTGGTACTCAGGGAGTCTCGGTACCGCCTTCGGGAACTGGGCTTCTTGAGGCCGCTTCTACGTCTGCTTTAACCGTGGAAAGCCAGCGTTGGAGCTCAGCTACTTTAGAGCGGTGCCCCTCCGCGTTCCAAGACATGATGGACTTCTCTGACGACGGTGACGACTGTTCTTGGCTCTGCAGTGCTCCCCCCCCCCACACACACACACACACGAGCGCGCACGCGAGCCCCCCCCCCCCCCCCCATACGGCGCACGCCTCCTCTGTCGGCGCTAACGGAGGTGGACGCGGACTGCTGACGTTTCATCTAACGGGCCGGACTCACTGGTGGGCATCCGCTGCCCTGGACATGATGATGAGGAAGAAATGCGAAGCAGCAGTAGTGGCGGCAGAGAGCCACGGTCAGGTACCCCCACGGTGAAGGCGAGGTTGGAGCCCGTTTGGTGGTGGTGTCCGGCTGCAGACCGACCGCGGCTGGCCACGCGCAGCTCACACCACCCACCGTGGCGTCCGAGGAGGCGCCTGAAGCCGGGCTCCTCCAGGAGGCGCCGTTAGCGGCGGCCTCCTTCTGGATAAGCGATGGGGGCAGGAACGGATGATGTGCGCGCTGTCTGGATCGGGTAACGGTGACCAGCAGGTATTGTTGGCCCCTCGGAGGGAGATGGGGCAGGAACGCGGAGCTGTCTGTATCGGGTAACGGAGGCCAGCAGGTATTGTCGGTCCCTCGGAGGGAGATGGAGGCAGGAACGCGGAGCTGTCTGGATCGGGTAACGGAGGCCGGCAGGTATTGTTGGCCTCTCAGTGGGAGATGGGGCAGGAACGGATGCTGCAAAAACCGTGTAGATCGGGTATCATAACAGTGCAAGTGCCTAGCTGTTCAGCTGGTGTTGTAATTTGGCGGTGATGTGTGCCGCATAGGCAGGGAAACGCATTCCTTGGAACTGCAATAAATATTTAAAATGCTCAGAAATAACATCATGTTAATAAGGGGTACACAAGAGTATCGCCTATCGCCAATATGTAAAACTGAAACACATTTCAGATGGAAGAAAACAGGCAAAATAATGACGGTAACATTTCGATAAAACTAAACTGCTGCTAGGACCCTGACCTCAAATAATGATAATCCACTAATGCCCACCTCATCTATGAAGTATCGCAGACCGGTGAAATCCCATCTGTCTTTGTAGCGGGAATTGTACGACTTGATGGCGCTCTCCAGCTCGGCAGAACTCTTTATGTCCCCCAGGAGGGCGTCCTGGATGGCGAGACATGAATGTCATCGCTGTCAACTCGTCATCGCTGCACGCTTTGATGTGTTGCGTGACGAACCCACCGCCCTCCCCCCCCCCCCCCCCCCCCCAAAAAAAAACTATCAGTCATACCTCCAGGGGCGTCGCCACGAAATTTTGAGGGGGGCCAGGTGTTTGGGGGGCCAGCCAGGTATTTCCCCCACTCCCATATGGGCTAATGTAAAATTCCGCCAATCTGTGGACGGGGGAAGCGCGAGGCCGGAGCTATCCTGGGGAGCCCGGCCCCCGGTGGCGACGCCCCTGGTACATGGCTACAACACAAATAATACAACTGTGTAACCAGGTGAATAGCATCATTGTATAGGCTGTGATAGTATTTGACGCTTGGCATACTGTGTCTTACAGTTTACAAGAAAAACAACGATACCAAAGTCCCAGTCACAATTCCTCAAATACTGTCGAAATGCTTTCCACGCACGCTATTCAGCGCTATAAACTTTGGCGCCAAAACGCGACGTTTTTTAACTTAAGTTTGTTCCAGGAATCGCTCCAGATCGAAAATAGCGCCAGACGCGCCCCGCATATTTGGAAATGTCGAATATAAAGTCAATAGAAGAATATAAGGTATCGTTGTTTTCCTTTTCCCTGTAAACATGTAGCCAAATCAAATTCACACTTTGTGAATTTGTGGGTAAAGTTAATATTTTTCATTGTCAAGGTTATTTTAAATTACTATAGCTTGGGATGGCTACTTTGGCCTCAGGTCATATCCAGACTCAAGTAATTTCAGGTACCAATTTTAAATCTGACACCCATTTTGCACCATGCTTAGGTACTTATCCCGGTGCATTTTATGGGTGCTATGAGTAGAGTATCTCACAATTTTTAGCATTTCCAACTAGTCAAGATCAGACTCAGCATGAACTCAGCTACAAACAAAAATTGAAAGCGACAGAAGAGGTAAAATTGGGTTTGTCTGTTTTTACCACTGGCGAATCCAGAGGAGTGGGGGCATTAGGGGCAAATGCCAACCCCCCCCCCCCCCCCCTTCCAGGAGCATGGCGGGCATTCAATACAAGGATGTCCCCCGCCCCGAGTTCCTGCATTGGCTGTAAGAAGTGATAATTAGGAAGAAAAAAATCCCCTGTCAATGACTTTCTTTTTGAGAACCCGACACCACTATACCCCCCCCCCCCTCCCCCCTCCTTCCCCTTCCCCTTCCTTCCCCCCCCCCCCCCCCCCCCCCCCCCCCCCCTCCTCCCGCTCAACGATTTTTCGCGTTGACGACCCGATTCTCATTCCCCCACCCCCGGTCAACAACTTTTCGCTGCTGAAGCGGAGCGAAATTTTACCCCCCCCCCCCCCCCCCCCATTATCGGACCCTAGATCCGCCAGTGGACACCTGAGGTCATATTTTAACCAAATTGGGATTTGGGTGGTTTTATGCATGGGTGAACACAACAGAGTTGCATCAACATCAACAAAGGTGAGTTCAAAAATGGTCATTTTGTATCCACTTGATACAAAATGACCATTTGAAAACCACAAAATGCCCCTGTGATGCCTTCACAATATGATTGTTTTCGAAGTTCCCGTAATCGCGTAGAAAGTGATCGTTCACGTCTGCCAGCGAGCTGGGTGCGTTGGCGGCGGGCGGGCGGCGGGCGGGCGCAGCTCTGGGCCGCCGTCAGCTGCCCACGAGAGCCGCACCTGGACCATGAGCCAGCGCTGCACCAGCTTGTTGTGGCCGCCGGCCGACTGGCGCTGCGGGTAGAGACTCTGCGGCGAGCAGGGCAGGCGCACGTGAAGCTCGTCCCAGCGGTCGGCAGCCGGGCCGGCGGCGGCCGGGGACGCGGTGTCACCCGCCGCCGGCACCTCACACAACACCGCGTGACTGTCTGAAGACACCACTGGCACCCGACCACCACCAGCGGCCGCCTGCCGCTCCTCCAGCCACACAGGATCGGCCATGGCCACGGCAGGCTGGTGAAGGGCCTGCAACAGGGGGCAGATGAGACACTCATCAAGAGGGTAACATTAAATCCATTGACAGATGAGGTCTGGAGAGAGAGAGAGTAAAACACTGAAAGACTGAGCGCTTTGAGTTGCTGCTTTGAGGTGCTTTGAGTTGGGTTCTGGATGAAGTCAAAGAGCAAAAGATAAATGGATGTTCATCCAGATGTAAAAGTTAACCCGCGCTTGGAGGGGGCAAATATTGTCTGACGAATTGTCGCAATAGCTCAAAAACCAACAGCGATATTAACGCGAAACTTTGGGTACCTTCGCCTACATCAATTGCACGTCTTCCGTACAAAAATGAAGCAATTTCGTCGAATATTTTGAGATATAGACAATTTAGTGACGTCACTACACACGAGTTTGACGAACAACTCAGCTAAACTTTAACAGGCCGTACAAAGGCCATTTTTGGTAAAATTATATTTTTGACCAAAAAAAAAAAAAAAACGATGAAAAAATGCCCTCAAAATCAAAATCTTCCAACATTTAAAAAAAAAAAAACGGAATATATGTTGGAGAACCACATATGGACAATACCTAAACCAAATTTAAAAGCAATATCTTTATTTTTGACTGACTTATGACTCCCTAAACTATGAGTAAACCCTGACATATTGTGAAATTGCGTTTTTTTTTCTTTTAGTGACCAGATACAGACAAATAAATGCCAGCACTGTATTTCTGATACAAAACTGGTCTAGAAACATGCCTTTTTTATTTAATTTATAAATGTTAAATTTTGACCATTAATTTTGAAATATGAAGAAAAAGATGACATACCTGAAATTGAGACTAAAATCACTTAAATGAGGCCAGATGGTAAAATGACTATCACTTTATAATTATACGTGTAAAATAACCCATAACACCATCCAAAAGGATGTATGAATCCTAAGACTGGAAGAATAACTTTATCTGAAATGGCTTCGAAATTAATTTTGGCAACACATAAATTAGATGCGTAACACGTGATTGCTTCGCCTCATGGAGAATAACGGGTGACACAATCACGTGATGCGAATGAACTTTGTATATTTTTTAAGTGTCATTCATCTGTTGTTTTCAGGTCCTATTTTTAATGACCAACTGAAGAAGTTATATAAACGCGTCTTGGTCATTAATACATGAATATGAGGAGTTGACTGTTTTTATATATATGTCAATATGAATATTAACATTTTTGTTTTTGTTAGAGGGTCTTTTCCCTTTTTAAAAAAACACGTTAGGAAACCCAGTCGTGTTGCATATCATTCGAAAGCGCTCAATTTTCCAAGGATAATTACATCATCATAATAAATCTGGGGCCCTAGGGGCCAGCTAGCTCCGTTTCAATTTGCTGGCCCTATGAGGCGGCCCCTACAATTTCCTTCAAATTTGCTAAATCGATTATTCAGACCAAGAAGACAAATCTGGCTGAAGAAACCTACCCGGCCATTTACGATTAGGGACCCTAGACCAGTCTTTTTATGAGGTAAAGGGGTCTTTGCCCCAAACACCGTTAGGTAACCCAGTTGTGTTGCATGCGATTCGAAAGCGCTCAATTTTCCAAAAGCTAATTCAATCATCAGAATACAACTGGGGCCCTAGGGGCCAGGTAGGGCTGTTTCAATGGTCATATGGGCCGGCTCCCACGATTTCCGTCAAATTTGCTCTATCGACTTTTCAGACCAAGAAGACAAATCTGGCTGAAGAGACCCACCCAGTAATTTACGATGTGGGCCCCTAGGGCCGATTAATGGCCCTCTTATAGGGTAAAGGGGCCTTTGGTGCCAACACACAAAAAACGTTAGGAACCCCAGTCGTGTTGCATTTCATTCGAAAGCGCTCAATTTTCCAAAGCTAATTAAATCATCAGAATGCAGCTGGGGCCCTAGGGGCCAGCTACGGCCATTTCAATTTGTTGGCCCTATGGGCCGGCCCCTACGATTTTCTTCAAATGTGCTCTATCCAAGAAGAAAAATCGATCACATAAAATTTCCTAAATTTTCGATTTTAGGTGAGAGACTGTCTGAAGACACTCGGCAGTCACCGGGGTATTTTTGTAACACGACTCACTGGGGGGGGGGCTTATTTAGCCCCCCCCCTTGTATCTTCGGAACCAATAGGACGATCGCGCTGACTCAAACGGCAATAGATAGCCCAGGAAATTTAATCGCCACTAAATCAATTGTGTTGCCCTGGAGGTCACCGGTGACGTCACAGGTCAGGTCAAGTACAAATATTTCAACGTTTCTGATAACGCACGATGTTGCTGTAACTATGGAATTAGAGAGGTGTGAAATAGATAAGGGAATGTGTAGGGCCTTAACGGGAATGTTTCACCTTTCTGAAAGTTTGTCAAATATACGCTGGTTGTAGTCGAAAATATGAAGTAAGTGCTGCTGAAAACGGTGGTGATATCTTTTCTCTCGAATTCACTTAACTTTACACAAATTCAGTTTTTAAATTTGGGCTGATGACGTCATTATTGAGCTATATACCGTCGCTGATTGGCCGACAAAGTGCGATTGGCTGAAAAAGTGCGATTGGCTGGCAAAGTGGCTGTCAGCCAATCAGCGGCTGCAACCATTGCATTTTTTTTTTTGCATTTTGCAAATGAGAAATTAAATTGCTTAAAAACGGATAAGTTTTGGGGAAAATGACCTTAGTAATTTAGACATTTCAATAACAGCCAAAGATAATGGTATCTAAGTTCAAAACCAATACAAGGTGAAACATGCCCTTTAACACATGTAGCAAACTTCATTTGTACACGAATGTTAAATGTTATTGGTGGCACCCTTTTTCACGTTATTTCGACTATGCTGAGTCCAATGGAATCAATCATTTTGAAATAAAAAAAGAAATATTTAGGGGTCCAGACTTGTCAATGATTCAATGTGAATCGACTACTTTTGATTGAATCATTCTTATTTCAAATGAATGACTCATGAATCGATTCACCTCATGCGCAAACCTGTTGTGAGTCACTGATTGAATCATTCATACAGAGAAAATAGGCTGATTGAATCATTCATTGCTCAAAGAATCATTCTTTTTTGGTTGAACAGCATAAACTGTCCACAAAATATGCCAGCGGCCCAGCATTCATATGTGCCCTGTGGACAAACCAGGCACTTAATGGCCAATTATATGAGCTCTGTGTCCTGAGCTGTAGCCTGTAATTCATCTATGCGTAAAGAAAGCGAGGCTTTGTGTCCAACTCCAGTGGGCACAAAGCCACTGTTCAATCAGCCCTAACTAGGTGAATACCTTGGAACTGGTAGGGTTAGGGGTAGGTACCTAAATACTTAGAAAAGGTAACTAACTCATACTTTGGTTCATAAACCACACAGTACACGCACACCTTTTTCACACGAAAAATTATCAAAAGGTACCCACCTTTTCCTAATTTCTAGGCTATACCATATCAAAAACTAAATCATAAACAAACATTTGCATGACCTCCGCATGTCCCAAATATCACTGTCGCATCGGCGCCGCTTTTTTCCACATCATGCTTTATAAAAAAAATACCTAATGCAAAATCAAAATAAATGTTCTATTCGCTTAAAAAAGTGTAACGTAAAGTCATTAATACTTTTGGAACTTGGAATTTGCAATTATAGTAAATATGATAAATATCATTTTATAATCCAAATAAACAACATGCGTGTCCAATTGCCTCACATTCACATTAACATTCGGAAATACATTCGCGGACTATTTGGATTGGCTTCAAAATTGGTACACAGATAGATCACGACCTAGTGATCATTCTGGTAAAATCTTAGAGTCGCACATTTAAAATAAAAGGAGTTAGAGCAGGTCATATGTTTAAGGTCAAACCAGCAGACTATTCTGATGTGCATGAAAATTGGCACACACGTAGAGCATGACACCCTATCACGCTCATAAAATCTTAGAGTCGCACATTCAAAATCAAAGGAGTTAGACAAAGCAGTCGACACTTCCCTTTAATGTTGAGTGATTGAATCAAGATTGAATCATTCATTATGGTAATGTTGAGTGATTGAATCATGATTGAATCATTCATTATGGTAATGTTGAGTGATCGAATCATGATTGAATCATTCATTATGGTCCGTGAATCACTGTGAATCGATTCATGACAAATATGAATCATTGACAAGTCTGTAGGGGTCACGAAAAATCGCTGAAAATTCTCCGTTTTGATATAAATGCCCTAAAATCGCCCATCTTGTCTCCGCGATTTTACGAAACGAATTCAAAATTTTCCTTGTGGCATACTGTTTTCCTGTTATTTAGACTATAATGATTCCAGTCATATTTTTTATCGGAAGATATTTAGGGGTCGCAAAAAAACGTTAAACATTTCAGCTTTTTCTTTAAATACCCCAAAATCGCCCATTTCGTAACCGCGGTTTCACGACACGAATATAATATTTTCGACATGGCACACTTCTTCCTAGTTAAAGGGAGTGTGCCTACTCACATCGCTTATATGTGGTTATTGACACTAGTCTATAGAACATAATTTTATGAATTGACCCATGACTTCGTTTCTCCAGATTCGCCCTAGTTGCTGAGATATTCTAAAGACTCCAGGAACTTGCTGGGAGCAAAAATTTATCGGGTAGACTCCAGAGGGCTTCCGCTACTAGAAGCACTGCAACTATCGATTAAACTGCAAGCATATTGTTAGCGCCGGCCAATAGCAATTCAACAAAACAGCTCGGGCACGCTGATAGCAGCAGCCGAACAGAAACTGGACGGCCATCATGTTTTTCGATGATGGCCGTTTAGATGATGGCCGATGGCCATTTTTTGAAGAAGATATCAATTTAGAGCTACGCAACTTGCACATAATAAAGTTCACAGTGGCAAGAACGTGCTGTGCAAAACTTGTCTATCTTGCATAATGTGACCGTAATTGTATTGTCTTATGTGCGCCGTTTTACATAACATCTCCATAGTGGCGATCGTTTTATAGATATCGAAACAAAAAAATCAGCAAACAAACAATATAAGTGAAAATTCAAGTAAGGGGGCTCCATGTGTGAATTTCATCATATACAACAATCAAACCAATAGCTACTTACCATATGCAAAATAGTTTTGACATTCCAAAACAGTAGGCACACTCTCTTTAATAGGATTGTGCTCATTCCAAATATAGCAACACATTTTTAATGTAAAAAATATTTAGGTGTGGAAAAATCGCCAAATATTTGACACTTTTCTATAACCATCCCAATATCACTTATTTTGTCCCGGCGACATTACATGCCTGCACTGTTTTGGTTCTTCCGGAAATGTAAATTAGATATATTTAAAACGGATGCAACATAATCTTCATGTATTTCCCTTGTCAGTTGCAAGGCTATTTTATCTTGTATAGGTATGTTTACTGTTTAGTTATTTGAGACTCCCATCACTATGCACGACGCATAACCCTTACCGACACAAGTGGCTTTCTACAGAGTTTGTCGCATCAAGACAAAGGAAATTGTAACTTATGAGTAAAATATCAGTCGTCGTGGCATTGCATGTTTCAAAACTCTTGACAAAAAGTTTCCTCTCAAAATGACTGCAAATTGAAGTGATGCACACGTCACACATACGCTTACAGGCCCGCATTAGGGTTGACTTCTTGACTTCTGCAGAAAAGTTTTTTTTTGGGGGGGGGTGGGGGCTGAGCTGGGAAAAATCGCTTAAAGGGAATGTTTCACCTTTGTATTAATTTTAAACTGAGATAGACATTATCTTGGGCTATTATTGAAATGTCTAAATTACTAAGGTCATCTTTCCCAAAACTTAACCGTCTTTAAGCAATTGAATTTACCATTCGCAAAATGACTCCAGGCTGGTGCAGCCGCTGATTGGCTGAAAGCCAATTTTTCAGCCAATCCCACTTTGTCAGCTAATCAGCGGCGGTCTATATCTTAACCTGCGCACTGCAGGGGAAAATTCCCTTATCATAATATCATCGCGCGCATTCCCACATTCCCTTATCCCGACTTTAAAAAAAAAAACAGATTACACAGCAGTTAGGTATACCCAAGCCCCCCTTATATTATTCACATGGAACTAAAGCAAGCAACATTCTCCACACCAGATTGAGAACTGATATGTCCAACTAAACGCCCACATGTTCATAATTCAGAGAAGTCAGACTCCCCAGTATGTCCCTGCGGGCACCCACAAGAAAACACAACACACTTTATCTTTTCATGCCCGATATACACTTGTCATAGAAACTAATTGATTAGCAACATATCCCAGAGTCTACACTACAACTTCACGCAGGAGTCGCAGGATCCATCCAATCACAAATCCTGTTGCACGGCACGAGTCTCAGTAGCGGCGGCGGCCGCGCGGTAGCCCGTCACTTCCAAAACTACTTGCAAAACTCTCACAGATTCACTGGTGTTTATTAAATCGTAGTCCTGTGCAGGCTCTGGTGGGCCACTCCTCCGGCGGGGCGCGCGGTGTATGATCTGCTGCGCGCGATGACCGGTGATACGGCGGCGGTTGAGTTATTAGGTACCTGATATGTGTTAGAGTTGGCGCCTAGAGTCAAGCTCCCCAGCTTTTGCGCCAACTCTACCGTATGTATACCATATAAATATGTTATAAAACAATAAACATGTTGATGATGATGATGAGGGGGGGTTGATTTCGCCCCCCCCCCCCCCCTCAGGTTTGTCAAAGATAGCGAAAAAACGGCGGCGCGCAGCGCCGCCGGGTTTTCGCACACCTGTCAGGACATCAATTGCGCAAACTTTGAAGAAGAAAAAATATCCTAGGGTCATCTCAGGTCAGGTCACCAGACCAGGTCAAGTGACCCCACCTCCAAAAATGTTTGCAGTTGTGCCAAGGCCAGAGTTTTTCACCGATCAGTTTGAAACTTACAGGATGTCATGATGGCATACGTACTTACAATTCTTTCCTCTCGGAATTTGGATATCGGTGACCTAAGGTCAGGTCAATTTCGCAACCTCCCAATAATAAGTCAATGGGGAAATATACAAATGCTAAGGATATGCATGATATTAGTCCAATTACTTCTGGATCATGTTATTATAGGATATTATTGATGATCCAAGTGTAAGTTTTGTTCAGTGACCCCTATTGGGTCATTTAAGGTCATGCGAGGTCACCATCACTTTTTTGTCAATAACTCCCGACATAATGAAGATAGAGAAGTAAAACAGACATCAATGTGTTTGTCTCGTCAAGACACGTCTTCCCATATGCAACATGCCCTACTTGGATCACCACTTGACCTTGACCTGAGGTCAAATGTTTAAGTTAACTTAACAAGATCACCATGTATGTCATTCAAAGTGCCTTAACAAGAAAACACAATGAGGTAAACAGTTTTCCGTTATCTTTATTACATAAAAAGTTAATAGCGAAAAAACGATTTAGCAAAAAAACGTCATTTTTTATTTGTTGACCTCTGGAGCCTCAAATGTTGACCTTAGATCAAAATTGAGGACACCTTTGCGATTGCAAATTTCACTGGCTGTCGTTTGCTTTTTTCCGTTTGTTTCTAACTAGCATAGTTTCTGAGATATATGGGAATTTCTGGAGCGATGTCCTAAAACAGGAAAAACTGGAAAATTTGACCTTTGATGACCTCTGGTGACCTCAATTTTGACCTGACCTAAAACAATACTGAAATACTTTCGATAGAACATGTATCAAGCTATCAAATGCCTTTTCCGCTTCTCGCTACGTAGCGTAGTTTTCGAGATCTCAGGGGGGGGGGCGGAAATCACCCCCCCCCCCCCCCCCCCTGCAGTTCGTGTTCGGCGCAAAGCCCCTGCAGTGCGCGGGTTAATAATGACGTCATTCTCAAAAATCTAAAAACTTAATTTGTATAAAGTTAAGTGACTTTTCGAGTGAAAAAAAATATAACCATCGTTTTCAGCAGCACTTACTTCATATTTTATATTACAACCAGCGTATATTTGACAACTTTCAGAAAGGTGAAATATTCCCTTTAACCCGCGCACTGCAGGGGCTTTGCGCCGAACACGAACTGCAGGGGGGTTGATTTCCGCCCCCCCCCCCCCCCCCCCTGAGATCTCGAAAACTACGCAACGTAGCGAGAAGCGGAAAAAGGCATTTGATAGCTTCATACATGTTCTATCGAAAGTATTTCAGTGTTTTTTTAAGTCAGGTCAAAATTGAGGTCACCAGAGGTCATCAAAGGTCAAATTTTCCAGTTTTTTTCCTGTTTTATGACATCGCTTCAGAAATTCCCATATATCTCAGAAACGATGATAGTTAGAAACAAACGGAAAAAAGCAAACGCCAGCCAGTGAAATTTTTAATCGCTAAGGTGTCCACAGATTTGATCTCAGGTCAATATTTGAGGCTCCAGAGGTCAAAAAGAAAAGAAAAAGTTTATTTTTGCTAAATTTTTTGCTATTAACTTTTTACTTAATAAAGATAACGGAAAACTGTTTACGCCATTGTGTTTATCTTGTCAAGGCGCTTTGAGTGATATATATGGTGACCTTGTTAAGTCAACTTAACAATTTGACCTAAGGTCAAGGTCAAGTGGTGACCCAAGTAGGGCATGTTGCATATGGGAAGACGTGTCTCGACGAGACAAACACATTGATGTCTGTTTTACTTCTCTATCTTCATTATGTCGAGAGTTATTGACACAAAGGTGATGGTGACCTCGCATGACCTTAAATGACCCAATAGGGGTCACTGAACAAAACTTACAATCAAGAATATCCTATAATAACATGATCCAGAAGTAATTGGACTAGTACCATGCATATCCTTGAAATAGGAAGCATTTGTATATTTCCCCATTGACTTATTATGGGAGGTTACGAAATTGACCTGACCTTAGGTCACCGATATCACAATTCCGAGTTACACGAATTGTAAGTACTGATGCCCTCATGATATCCTGTAAGTTTCAACCTGATCGGTGAAAAACTCTGGCTTTGGCACAACTGCAAACATTTTTGGAGGTAGGGTCACTTGACCTGGTCTGGTGACCTGGCCTGAGATGACTTGACCTGAGAGCCCTAAAAGCGGGCCCCCTTGTGAACGGGCCCCCATCCGTTTTGAGAAAACTTCGCGGATTTGGGTCACTTGTTTTTGAGCGGGCCCCCTACAGCATGGGACCTGATACATTATAATTTTCTTGTCAATGTCGTGTAAGGTGACTGTGTGTGCTACTGATGTGCGAATTTTAGGTGCGTATGCTACTGATGTGCGGTACAACTGTCGAGAGTAAATTTGACGAAATGAGGTAAATGACAAAAAAAAAAATATTTTACAGGTTAGGCAGGTTAGGTAGTCCGATCCCCGGTAGTTATGCCATCATCATCATCGTTGGGGTTTTAGAGCGCCGCGACTACGTCATTCGCGCCCACCATCATGTTGCCAAAAGTTGTCATAAACCATTTCTCCTGAAGCAACAATGGATAATGTAAAAAATACGTATCAATATCAAATACGCCCGTATCAAGAATTTGCAAGGATCGGGCCCTGTTGTGACCGGGCCTTCGTTTTGACCGGGCCCTATATCACGTCTTTCCCAGCACCGGGCCCCTGCCTCAATCGGGCCTGACCAAGACCGGCCCCTACCAGAGACGGGCCTGCATCAAGAATATGCAAGGACCGGGCCCTGTTGTGACCGGGCCTATATCACGCCTTTGTCAGCACCGGGCCCCTGCCTCGATCGGGCCTGACCAAGACCGGGCCCCTACCAAAAACAGGCCCGTATCAAGAATATGCGAGGACCGGGCCCTCGTCCTGACCGGGCCCCATGCCACGCCTTTGCCAGCACCGGCCCCTGCCTCGATCGGGCCTGACCAAGACCGGGCCCCTACCAGAAACGGGCCCGTATCAAGAATATGCAAGGACCGGGCCCTGTTGTGACCGGGCCCCATATCACGCCTTTGTCAGCACCGGGCCCCTGCCTCGATCAGGCCTGACCAAGACCGGGCCCCTACCAGAAACGGGCCCGTATCAAGAATATGCGAGGACCTGTTGTGACCGGGCCCTCGTCCTGACCGGGCCCCATGCCACGTCTATGCCAGCACCGGGACCCTGCCTCGATCGGAACTGACCAAGACCGGGCCCCTTCCAGAAACGGGGCCCGTATCAAGAATATGCAATGACCGGGCCCTGTTGCGACCGGGCCCTCGTTCTGACCGGGCCCCATATCACGCCTTTGCCAGCACCGGGCCCCTGCCTCGATCGGGCCTGACCAAGACCGGGCCCCTACCAGAAACGGGCCCGTGTCAAGAATATGTGAGGACCGGGCCCTGTTGTGACCGGGCCCCATCATCCCATGCCACGCCTTTGCCAGCACCGGGCCCCTACCTCGATCGGGTTCGGGCCTGACCAAGACCGGGCCCCTACCAGAAACGGCCCCTCAGAAATACGGGCCCCTCAGAAATTTCGGGGGGGTCAGCTGACCCCTTTGACCCCCCCCCCCCCCCCTGCGTGCGCCACTGCCGGTACTGGCATCCCGGGTTCGAGTCGCTTCGGCGCTCGCTATTTGCTCCTGACTGGGGTGGCCTGCGACCGGTGGCAGCGGTCGCACTCAAGGTCAGGTGACGTCAGTGAGCGGGGCGGACCGTGTCCAGGTATGTCGGGCACGTACAACTTTCGTCTCTAAATTCAGCCGGCCAACAGGAATTGCGTGATCGGGTGGTGAGTTCAGGACCTGTGCAACAAGCTCTGCTTAGCGTGGGTCCTGACCTCGGAAATCCATCCATACAAAAACATTCGGACTAAATTCAACACAAAAAAACTTGTGTACACCAGCTGTAGGTAGTGTAACAAGGGGCTGCAGCTGGCTTGATGTCACTGGGAGGGTATACTTAATGGTGTATGCTTGTTTACTACTCACTCAGACTTTGGCAAAGGCCTGTTTACTACTCAATCAGACTTAATGGCGGGGTTAAGTTAATTTAGGTACCATAGCCTTCACTAACCTAACACTGCCATTATGTCTGATCGAGTAGTAAACAGTCCTATGCCATTAAGTCCAATCAAGTAACAAACAGGCCTAGGCCTACGCCATTAAGTATACCCTCCCAGTGACATCATCAAGCTGGTTGCACCGCACACCCCTTGTTACACTACCTACAGCTGGTGTACAGAAGTGACGCCTGCAGTTCCCTACCAATACCGAAAAGTTTGGTGTCAGGACATTCCATTGTTATAGTTGTTTATGCTATACAATTAAATTAACATAACTTATTCTGCCCCAACTCAACATTCCTCCCCAGCAAATCCCCTTCCAGGCAATTCCATATCCTGCTAAGACCCTCACTTAGTACTGCTCAGAACTGAGCATTCCATATCAACCTGAACGTGGAAGAAGCTATCAAGAACAAGACAAGAAGATGTTGGACGCTTGAGTCTCGCACATACACGCCCTAATCCACCAACATTATGCTATACAGCAAAATTAAGCACAATTTTATCCCAATGATTGAAACTATATTTATATGTCCCAAGGAAGTAGATGGGTGTCATGCCCTTGAGCCAGCTTCAAATCGGGACAGCCCCCCCCCCCCCCCCAACCGATTTGGTTGGTGTGTGAAGAAAGCACCGCATCCTATTGGACCAAAGTTTTAATTGGAACTCTCACCCTGTTCCAAGGGATAATGATATTCGGGGTCAGATAAACTTTTTAGAGACCCCGCAAAGGGGTCTCTAAAAAATTGAAACTCTGTGCCCCGCGGCCCGCACATGAACCAATTATCTTACCACAATTATCTTACCACGGGGAATGTCATCCCGGGATACCCTATGTATCGGCTGCCGAGCGCTTCGCATTAGCGATGACGTCACTGGTGCTGTAGTCCAGTCGTGGCCAATTGATATAAATACTCTGGTGGCCAGCCCCGTCATCGCAGTTGCACTTTCGAGCGTTTTGCGTTCTTTTCACGGGTGTTAACGAGAGTGGCAATTTGAAGTCGCCGTTAGATAGGTAAGTTATGTTGCAAGTCTATCTTTTGAAATATTTCGTTTTTTAAGTTTGTTTTTAGCATATCTTGAACATTAAGCCAAAACAATGTCATTTCCAACATTTCCAGGTACAGTGGCGGATCTACGGTTGGGCAAAATGGGTAATTCCCCCCCCCCCCACAACCGCCTGAAATCGGCGCAAAATTGACACATTTCCTGATATAGAAGACAATCTAAGCAACTTTTACTAAGGAAAGTTAGCTTTAAATCAGCTATCAATGCATAAGCAAGCGAAATCCGATGAGTTTTCAGAATTATGTGAGACTTTTGGGAATTTTGCCCCCCCCCCAACCACCCGTTCTGGATCCGCCACTGTCCAGGTACAACGTATGGCCGTCTCATCCCTCAGCCAGACTAGAGTAGCGTATGGCCGTCTCGCCCTTCAGCCAGACCGGGGAAGCGTACGGCCGTCTCGCTCTTCGGCCGGGCCGGGACAGCTTATGGACGTCTCCTCCCTCAGCCGGACCGGGGCTGAAGGAGGGTATGGCCGTCTCATCCCTCAATCGAACCGGGGCAGCGAACGGCCGCCTCACCCATCAGCCGGACCGGGGCAGCGTACGGCCGTCTCACCCCTCAGCAGGACCGGGGCAGCGTACGGCCGTTTCGCCCCTCAGCCGGACAGGTGCAGCATATGGCCGTCTCGCCTCTCAGCCAGACCTGCGCAGCGTGTGGCCGTCTCGCCCCTCAGCCGGACCGGTGCAGCGTATGCCTGTCTCGCCCCTCAGCCAGACCGAAGCAGCGTATGGCCGTCTCACCCTTCAGCCAGACCGGGGCAGCGAACGGCCGTCTCGCTCATCAGCCGGACCGGGGCAGCGTACGGCCGGCCGCCTCACCCCTCAGCCGGACCGGGGCAGCGTAGGGCCTTCTCGCTCTTCAGCCGGACCAGTGCAGCATATGGCCGTATCACCCCTCCGCCAGATCGGGACAGCGTGTGGCCGTGTCGCCCCTTAGCTGGACCGGTTATTGTATAGCCGTTTCACCCCTCAACCAGACCGGGACAGAGTATGGCCGTCTCGCCCTTCAGCCAGACCGGGTAAGCGTATGGCCGTCCCCCCCCCCCCCCCCCCCCCCTCAGCCGGACCGGGGCAGCGTATGGCCGTCTCACCCCTCAGTCAGACCGGTGCAGTGTATGGCCATCTCGCCAGTCGCACATCACACAGACCGGGGTATCGTATGGCCGTCTCCCCCTCAGCATGAATTAAGGGAGGGATAATTATCCGCGGTAAACGTAATCTTAAATAGGATCGTACCCTAGGCGCCAGGGGCGGATCCAGGATTTTCTAAGGCAGGGGGCTTCAGGCCTAAGGGCGGCATATTTCCTCGGTGACGGGGGCGGCATGGTGCCTTCCGAGGGCGGCATAATGCCTTCCGAGGGCGGCGATGTACCTTCCGAGGGCGGCATAATGCGTTGTGAGGGCGGCAAGATGTCTTCTGAGGGTGCCAGGGTGCCTGCCAAGAGTGCTACGATGCTGTTGGTAGACGCAAGGGCGCCCTGGCGGCCTGCCGAAAACGCTACGGCGCCTTCGGCGCCGGCAAATCCTATACAAAAATGGCGCCGTTTTCTAAGGCAGGGGGCTTCAGCCCCCCCCCCCCCTGGATCCGCCACTGCTAGGCGCAACTATTCGTATCCCGTTCGAAATATTCGCACCGCACCGAGCCGCGTGCGGCGACAGCCGAGTAGGACCACAGCACCAGTGATGTCACGCCAATGTTGGGCGATTGGGGCGCTAAAATCCTCGGATGACTCGACCCCTCCCATAACTATGTTGTTAGGACCAGGGGGGTTTCACCTGTGTTGTGGACCATAGGGAAGCCCGATTTGCTAGCCGCGACTCTTGAATGACGTCACTGGGCGTCACTTGGACCGAGCGCCGGGAGCCTCAAAACGTAAACAAAACGGCGGCCATTCGTAAGATTGTGGTAATCTGGGTAGGGTTTGGCTAGGACTTTGGGCGATGTTTTATTTAGGTGCTGTTTTTTTTAATGTGATCCTGAAAGTTACTTATATCTGATAGGAATGATTCAACAGTAATTGAACGATCCTGGCTCCCGGAACTTAACTTTGATGGTGCCTTTTGACGAAACTAGTTTAGGTGCCTCCCGAACCGAAGACTAATGTGATGTGGACAGGATGATTGAAAGAGATTGGTACATTTCTCACCATGGTTCGACTTATCTTAATGTTTGACCATACTTTAACTTTTCACAAGATGCACTCACTGGTTTATATATATAATACCTGGCCAATGCTTTCTGTTGAATTTCTGTACAATCTATAGGCCAGATTGGTTTCCCAGTCTTATGAAGACAATAGGTAGGTAGGTTACTAGGCACTAGCTGTGATGGATGGAAAGTGGAAAGTGACTGGAAACCCTTGAATGGATACTTGATAGTAGGTTGGATAATTATGGTTGTGTCTAGTGTATCTAAATTGTAATTGTGGATGTATTTTTTGTCCCTTTCAGATTACACCACAGTCCACAAGTTAAACATGCCATCACATTGTGCTATGCCAACCTGTGGATCGTGGGCTGGCAAGAAGCATAAGCGCAAGGAAATGGATCTCACTTTCTTTTGCTTTCCTAAAGAGAAGATGATCTAGGCAGCATGGGTGCACAAGTGTGCCAGGGCAGACCTGTTTAATGGCGAAAATTCTTCTGTCTGCTCTGAGCACTTTGTGGAGGAAGATTATGATGCATCATATAATAAAGATAACTTTAGTTCCTGACACCAAACCGAAGCTCAGAATTGATGCAATCCCTTCTAAAAATCTTCCAGCATCCATCTCAAGGTATTACACTTGTGGCATCAGCATCAGTAAAATAGTTTGCATCTTCCATTCTTTTAAGTACTTGCTTGGGTGCTTGGTTAATTATTGCCTGCATATTAAGGTACCTTTACCATTGTTTGTCATGCTTATTTTACACACTACTTTTTATTGACATTTGCATTAATTAATGTACAGTTAGTACTTGTAAGCTTTTCAATGTTTCCTGTGTACCATCTATCACTTAGCATCAAGGCAGCAGAATGCTAGGATCATAGATGTCAAATTTAGTTATATAATTGAAAGATTGAGCTGATTGTCTGGATGAGCTGATTGTCTGGTGCATATCTATGTGGTTCTGATGCATATCTTAACCCTCGCCTTGGGGGGGCTGACTGCCCCCCCCCCCCTGAGGTTTTCTTGAATAACTTGTTACACATGCGGTGCATCTTGCTGAAATTTTCAGTAGCGGAGTTTACAACAATTATACGTATGCTGTAAGAATGTTATTGAAATTGGTTAAGTAGACTGGGAGATAATCATGTTTTGATGACGCCATGTTGGTGGAAAAACGATAAATATTTGAAAAATCGTAGAAAACAGAGTTTTGAAGCAAATTGCAAACGCAATTCACCAAACTAAAGATATAAAATGTAATTCTCTTTAAAATGGCAATCTCGGATTTCCGAATTTTTTGGTGTTTTGACCCCTAAAATAAAAATTAAATTATTTTTGTCTTCAAATCAACACATCAAAATTTTCAAAGATGTTAGAAAAACCGGAATATGTGTGAGAGAACTGAGTATGGACAATACCCAAACCAAATTTCAATGCAATATGTCTATTTTTGACTGAGTGATGGCTCCATAAGTGTAAGAAACTCATGACGTCATTTTTGTAATAACTTTTTTGACTTTTTTTACCAGATACGAACAAATTATTATCTTTTCTGTATTTCTGAGACAAAACTGGTCTAGGAACATAAATTTGTATTTACATTTACCAATTTTAATTTTGAGGTTTTCTGACAGAGCAAAATCGCTGTTCTGGACGTGGTCGATGGAGGTCATTCACTTGACCTGGAAGGTCAATCGTTGACCCGAAACCTAAAAAAAATGCATACCGTTAGATTCCAAACATGACGGGCAACATGTTGGTTCTTACCGCGTTGCTCTATGTTGCTTGGTTTGGAAGTTAACCGGGGGTCTTTTTAGGACCCCCCGTAGGGCGAAGGTGAAAAACCTCCAGTAGGGCGAGGGTTAACATGAATTTGGACATAGTATGTAATATGTATTGATTGTCTTGGAAGAGATTGGTGTTTGCCAATTCAATAAATATTTGCTTGTGAGTTGTGTGTCACACACAATACAAATTTGATGCAGTTTAATAGCTTATAATTGGAGGTGTCAAAGAAAGGTGATATGTTTTGTCACACCATATTTAAATTAGTGCATATAGCTACATCCCTGCATTTATTTACCAATGTGTTGCATATCTACAGGAAGACAGACAACTCAGTGGAGGCGTGCCGGACTCTGGTGTAAGTGGAGGCGTGCTGGACTCTGTCGACAGTGGAGGCGTGCCGGACTCTGGTGTCAGTGGAGGCGTGCCGGACTCTGGAGGCACTGGAGGCGTGCCGGACTGGTGGCAGTGGAGTCACGCCGGTCTCAGGTGGCAGTGGAGTCACGCCGGTCTCAGGTGGCAGTGGAGTCGTGGCCAGACTCAGGTGGCAGTGGAGGCGTGCTGGACTCCGTAGGCAGTGGAGGCGTGTTGGACTCCGTCGGCAGTGGAGGCGTGCTGGACTCCGTCGGCAGTGGAGGCGTGTCGGACTCTGGTGGCAGTGGAGGCGTACCGGACCCTGGTGCCAGTGGAGGCGTGCTGGACTCCGTCGGCAGTGGAGGCGTGCCGGACTCTGGAGGCAATGGAGGCGTGTCGGACTCTGGTGACAGTGGAGGCGTGCCGGAGTCTGGTGGCAGTGGAGGCGTGCCGGACTCTGGAGGCAGTGGAGGCATGCTGGACTCTGGTGGCAGTGAAGGCGTGCCGGATTCTGGAGGCAGGGGAGGCGTGCCGGACTCTGGTGGCAGTGGAGGCGTACCGGACTCTGGTGTCAGTTGAGGCGTGCTGGACTCTGGTAGCAGTAGAGGCGTACCGGACTCTGGTGGCAGTGGATGCATGCCGGACTCTGGTGGCAGTAGAGGCGTGCCGGACTCTCGTGGCAGTGGAGGCGTGCCGGACTCTGGAGGCAGTGGAGGCGTGCCGGACTCTGGTGGCAGTAGAGGCGTGCCGGACTCTGGTGGCAGTGGAGGCGTGCCGGACTCTGGAGGCAGTGGAGGCGTGACGGACTCTGGTGGCAGTGGATGCGTGCCGGACTCTGGTGGCAGTGGAGGCGTGCCGGACTCGGGTGGCAGTGTCGCCTCCACCTGCGGCTCAGGTAGTTGAATGCCGCTCGCGCGGAGATCAAGGCACAGGAAAGAGCAGCGAACCAGGTTCGCCAGCACAGCCGGAGCTCCGAGTGATCTGGCGGAGCTCCAAGTCATTGCTGACCTGTCACCATCTGTCGCTAAACGGCCGCTGCGCGACCGCATACAGACCGCTGTCCTGGCGTCTTCTTCCGCCGCCCTGCCGCCGCCCTGTCGCTGCCATGGCGTCGTCTTCCGCCGTCCCGCCGCTGTCCTTCCGTAGCCCGCCCGCCGCCGCTGGCGAGAGTGAGCGGACGTCTTCGCAAAGGAGGCCAGCGCCCTCCTCCAACAATACACGCCCATCGACGTCACCACCACCCAGAAGGCCGTCTCCCGATCCGCCACCTCCACCTGGCAGCGATCATGGCCTGGCGGGCGGTACAAGGATCATGAAACCCGCCAGCGGGGCCCGGTCGGCGACGGCGACCGTCTCGCTACGGTGGACATCCGGCAGCTCCGAGCCGGGCACTGGAGCGGCTCGGAGCAGTACCTACACCGGATCAGCCGCCGACCTACGCTCGGCTGAGAGCAGTGCAGCGCCGAGGGATGTCCCGCCGCCCTGTGCCGGCTATGCAGAGAAGAGGCTGGTACACCGCGGCACGTGCTGCAGCGGTGCCCAGCCCTGGTCAGAGCTCGCCTCCGGCACCTGGGCGTCATCCACCCTGACCCGACTACCCTGCGCGATGACGGTGTGGTGGCGGCCTTGACCGCCGGATTCCGCGTCCAACTGAGCTGCAATGGCTACACCCTGGATGCGAGCCGGAGGGAGTAACGAACGAACGAACGAGAGTTGTATTCTGGCATGTCGCTGTCTGCCGCCGAAGGATGTGGTGAGATTGGCACTCTCGCCTGTCTGGTCTGCCGCTGTTGGCATCGAGGTAGGGGGGCGAGAACGACAATGCCGTGCCGTGTGTGCCACAGTATGTTGCTTTGTGCTAATGTGTGCCGCTGTCGGGTGGGGGTGGGGGGCGAGAGCGGCACTCTGACCTGTCTCTGTATACTGCTTTGTGCCACTGCGTGACTGTCTGCCGCTGTGTGCCACTGAGGACGGAGGCGAGAGTCGCACTCTGCCCTGCTGCTGTCTTGACACAAGCTCTGTTTACCGTAACCCCCCCCCCCCCCCTCTGTCTGAGAAGGATTCCAGTCTGTCATGGCACTCTGAGGGGTGTCACAACCCGTCGGGAAGCTATGTGAGACGTGCTGGCCACCTTGAGCAGTGTTGCAAAATACATATTCGCTCGTGTCGGAATATCGACAGCTGATTAAATTAACCGTAGCTTGATGATTCGTAAAAAATGTATCACAGATATCGAATGATGACAGTTTGCTGAAGTACGGATGTACCACACCAAATTATATCTCACGAACTATATTTGGCGGCCGACCGATACTTGGCTCCACAAGCGGGACGCGGGCGAAGAGACGCCCAGTGACGTCACACAGCGGTCGGTGCAGAATGTAAACAAATCGCCTGGTGACGCTACCTTCTTATAGGGCCTCGGTTAGGACGTGCCATGCTTAGCTTTTGTACTTATCGACTTTAGTAGGTTAAATTATGTATGTACTGTCGTTTTTAGACAAGTCTGAATACTCCGCCTCGGATGACCTTGACCTTTGACCTCCTATAACTCTGTGATTAGGGCGTACCACGCTTATATTGTATGTTAGTCGTATTCAGGTCAAATAATGTCAGTATTGACATTCTTAGATAAATCTGAATAGTCCGCTGTGAACCCAAATATCGCCTTAAAGGGAATAGTTCACCTTTAACATGGGTTTTTTGACTGAGATAGCAGATTTGTAGAGCAGATCTAAAAATGGTTTGTGGTGAAAGAATTACCTCTCTACGTTAAGTAATTTCGACACAGGACTAGTGGGCCCGATCTCATCCCCGCTGTTCTGGGCTACGATCTAGGAATGAACGCTCGCCGCCGCGCCGCCGGAGGAAGGTACACTCTCTGGCACGTAGTCTCTGGTCACGACGCCTCGTTAATATCCGCTCAGCCGCCCGGGCGGCGCGGCGGCACCTTGTCAGAGACTACTTGGCGTCAGGCGGAGCGGGGCGGAGCCAGAACGCCAGCTGCTATCGTACGATTTCTCGTGAAATAGAAAGAGAAACTTACTTCTTTCTCCACATATATCCATCAGTTGTCTAAACCAAAGTCATATTCATAGTTTTGAGCTCAAGATGCACCTAATGGTTGAACTTCAAGACAACTTTCAAGGTGACCTATTCCCTTTAAAGGAAATAAATAAAAAGGTGTTCACCTTCGGAAATTTTCAGAACACGATTTTATTATATTTTTTAATACAGTTTCTTTTTTTCTTTTCAAAAATGGTCATACATCGCGCCAATTCAGGACAGAAGGTCGTAAATTATTAATGTTATGGTGTGCGTTATTGGTCTGCGCATGTTCAGACCAGTGCTGGCACTCTCAGACGGTACGGTATATCATATATGCGCCGCATTCCTTCGCCAAAAAGTCAAATATCTTCGGCTGGAGTCTTTTCAGCCAAGAAAAGTTGCAGATAAGGGTTTCTCAACACGGGCTACAAAACTGCTATTTCAGTTCAAAATCCCATGTTGAAGGTGACCTATTTCCTTTAAAGGAAATAGTTCACCTTCGGAAATTTTTCAGAACACGATTTTATTATATTTTTTAATACAGTTTCTTTTTTTCTTTTAAAAAATGGTCCTACATCGCGCCAATTCAGGACAGAAGGTCGTAAATTATTAATGTTATGGTGTGCGTTATTGGTCTGCGCATGCGCCCTGGTAGTGCTGGCACTCTCAGACGGTACGGTATATCATATATGCGCCGCATTCCTTCGCCAAAAAGTCAAATATCTTCGGCTGGAGAGTCTTTTCAGCCAAGACAAGTTGCAGATAAGGATTTCTCAACACGGGCTACAAAACTGTTATTTCAGTTCAAAATCCCATGTTGAAGGTGAACTATTTCCTTTAAAGGAAATAGTTCACCTTCAGAAATTTTTCAGAACACGATTTTATTATATTTTTTAATACAGTTTCTTTTTTTTCTTTTCAAAAATGGTCCTACATCGCGCCAATTCAGGACAGAAGGTCGTAAATTATTAATGTTATGGTGTGCGTTATTGGTCTGCGCATGCGCCCTGGTAGTGTTGGCACTCTCAGACGGTACGGTATATCATATACCGACTTTTTGCCGCATTCCTTCGCCAAAAAGTCAAATATCTTCGGCTGGAGAGTCTTTTCAGCCAAGACAAGTTGCAGATAAGGATTTCTCAACACGGGCTACAAAACTGCTATTTCAGTTCAAAATCCCATGTTGAAGGTGAACTATTTCCTTTAAAGGAAATAGTTCACCTTCGGAAATTTTTCAGAACACGATTTTATTATATTTTTAATACAGTTTCTTTTTTTCTTTTCAAAAATGGTCCTACATCGCGCCAATTCAGGACAGAAGGTCGTAAATTATTAATGTTATGGTGTGCGTTATTGGTCTGCGCATGCGCCCTGGTAGTGCTGGCACTCTCAGACGGTACGGTATATCATATATGCGCCGCATTCCTTCGCCAAAAAGTCAAATATCTTCGGCTGGAGAGTCTTTTCAGCCAAGACAAGTTGCATATAAGGATTTCTCAACACGGGCTACACAACTGCTATTTCAGTTCAAAATCCCATGTTGAAGGTGAACTATTTCCTTTAAAGGGAAATAATGACCTTTTTCCACAAAAATGGAGTTAGCACTTGAAATCGCCAGACGAGACCAAAATATATTGTAAATTCATCACATTTTGCATGAAAACTTTCCTACCGAAAGATATTTCAAGTTAAAGTTGATAAGCGTTCCACACTTTTAACGACCGGTACTTGCAAGTACTTTTGGTCCTTATCAAACTGCGGGCTTTTCCCGTATTGTTTTTTTACGCAATGGAGTGGAAAATATATTGTGCGTTCTGCTTGTTGTGATTATATGCCCGGCGTTCTTCTAAAACTAACAGCGATTGGAAAAAGTGGCAATACAATCGGAAGCTCATCGCTGCACATCAACGGCGGCATAGTTATAGTAGTTGCGACCCTCAATTTTTGAAAATAAATTCATTTGTTTTCAACATTAGGAGTATTGTATAATTTGTCTGTGGCTGTATATAACACTATGCTTTATATTATCATGAAAAATAATAAATTTTTCCCAAAAAACTAACAAACAATAACACAAAACTGGCAATTAAATCGGAAGCTCATCGATGCACATCGACGGCGACCTATTTAGCGTCGGCGATTTGTTTACAAAGCATTGTCATGCTTCTCGGCGCACTTAACCATTGTGGCGAGTTGTTGCTAGTAGCGCTTTCGTTCTCCATGGCAACCAGGCGTGAGCCAATGAAAAGCCAGAACGTATTCCCTTTCTGGCTTTTGATTGGCTGACGCCTGGTTGCCATGGAGAACGAAAGCGCTACTAGCGTGTGTCCGAGCCAGCCCCCACCAGTAACGGTTGGCAGCACTCGGGCGTTTGGGCGTTAAAAACCTACTACACCAGGGTTCCCATGTTAAATCGATGATTTTCAGACGAGGCTGGCTCGTAACCTATGGTACATATTTTAAATCCGACTTCTGGAACAGATATCTACAATCCTTAGCTACAACGTTTCTATTTATCATTTTTCGATATTCTGGGCGTAAAAAGGCTACATGGGCTTGGGGGTTAAAAAATGTCGGAACGACCGCTGACCGCTTCCAAATACTACTACAGTACTGAAATATACACTACTTCGACTACTACTTCGTAGTAGAATTTTATATGAGCGCTTCCAAATGCTACTACATGTACTGCAAATACAGTACTTTGACTACTACTTCGTATATTTGCTGGCGCTTAATTCAATAAATAAAGATATAATCTATGGAAATATAAGTTATTGATAGCAAGGAATACCATTATTTTATAATAGACAAAACAATTACGATACAAATTATATCTTGTCTAATTAATTTGGGCGTTACATTCCTTACTGTTCTACCCGTTGTTCTATTACTCTGGTCCGCGCAGCGCTCAGTTTGATCGAAAATGTCACAGAGCCTCCAAAAATGCCGCAATCGATGTAAACAATGGTAGGGAAGGGCGAATTTGTCAATGACCTTCATGAAGTACACAAGGTACTTGTTTTGTATTTTTCCCAAACTTACAACTTCGAATTTGGGAATAATTTTATTTAATTCTTAAATTTAAATAAAATAATTTTAAAACCATAGCGGTAGCCTAAGAAATTGTTGCTAACAAAATCAAAAGGTCATTATTTCCCTTTAAAGGAAATAGTTCACCTTCAACATGGGGTTTTGAACTGAAATAGCAGTTTTGTAGCCCGTGTTGAGAAATCCTTATCTGCAACTTTTCTTGGCTGAAAAGACTCTCCAGCCGAAGATATTTGACTTTTTGGCGAAGGAATGCGGCGCATATATGATATACCGTACCGTCTGAGTGCCAGCACTACCAGGGCGCATGCGCAGACCAATAACGCACACCATAACATTAATAATTTACAACCTTCTGTCCTGAATTGGCGCGATGTAGGACCATTTTTGAAAAGCAAAAAAGAAACTGTATTAAAAATATAATAAAGTCGTGTTCTGAAAAATTTCCGAAGGTGAACTATTTCCTTTAAATGACCTTGACCTGTGACCTCCTATAACTATGATGTTAGGGCGTACCACGCTTAATTTTTGTGCTCATCGTATTTAGGAGGTCACATTCTGTATGTACTGACGCTTTTAGACAAATCTGAATAGTCCGCCTAAAATGACCTTGATTTTTGACCTCCTATTACTATGTTATTAGAGCATGCCACGCTTAGATTTTGGGCTCATCGTATTCAAGAGGTCAAATACTGTCTGAACTAACGTTTTTAACCAAATCTGAATAGCCCGCTGAACCCGAATATTTTTTATGTGAATTTAAATTTGAATATGTTGCCAAAATGAGGCACGTGAGAATGTCCCCCGTTTTGAGTGCAGTTCTGATGAAATGGCAAGGCCTGCAGGCCACATACTAGGTAGACCCGTCCGGGGTAGGCAGCCAATGGGGGTGACGTCAGAGGAACGTGACGTCACACTCCTTATTCAAATAGTGTTAAATTGGCCTACTTTCACGTCCTACCATTGAAATACCTTAGGTCCCAGCGAGATGAATTAAGCACTAAATGATAGATTGAAATGTCCTCTACAGCTCGCTTTTCGGTCATTTTCTCCTAAATTGCGAAGGTGAGCCGGTAGGGGATGTCAAACCGAGGTATGCAAAAAGTGGGCGGTACATGCCCATATATGGTCAAGGCACCTGTACCATATACAACCTGTACACAAACATGGCGGCCGCGCCGGTCTCGAACGCTCCCGATTCGGCCACCCCATTGGTGAAAACTGTAACTGTGACGTCATTGAACCGTGACGTCATTGGACAGGGTGGACACGTTACGGAGATAGGCATGACACCCCCTGGGATATGAAATGGGAGGCTGACATGTAGAATTAGTCAAGGCCATATATAGGAGGTAGAGTCATCCGGCGATTCTAGGTGATCATGACGTCAGAGCGTGACGTCATGTGTATGCACGGGCCTCTTCCGCTATTGCAGTTAATGCTATTTTGGGAGAAATAAATACCATCTAGCTCAAAAAGTAAAAAGGTTACGAAAAAGGGAAAGACAGCGTTGGAAAGCTCAAAGCAAAGCGAATCGACATCTTTTGAATCAGTTTAGACTCCGGTCAATATTGAGGTCACTAGAGGTCATCAAAGGTCAGGGCCTTGTTCACGGTCCCCCTGCGGTTCGGCGGTCACCAGCTGAGGCTCTAAGCCCCGCCCCTTCGATTAACTTTTGATTTGACCTAAACCACATGCAATTAGTATGAATCGACGAGTTCTGACGAGGCGAACACGATGACATCAAAATCATTGCTGTATCTACATTTGTCAAAAAGTTATTTGCGAAAACCCGTTTTAACCGACCGCAGACGACATGCGCCAGAATTGACTACTGGGGTGACGTCATAAGTATAAGTGGACACGTTACGGAGATAGGGATGACACCCCCCTGGAATTAGTATACAATACTCAATACTCCTCTATAAAGGTGTGCAAAAGCGGAATATCGCCATAAATTGCAGCAAAATGTCAGAAAAAGGAAGCCATATAGGATACAAAAGTTATCAATGATCATGTTTGTTTTTTCTGTGCAAGTTTGACAAAATCCAGATTCATATTTAAAATGTGTTTGGAATTGCAAAATGTGGTATGCTTGGCGTGCTTGGCCCAATCCGCTCTGATTATTGAGTATGCATGCTGGCCAGCACTCTAATTTGGGAATATCAGCTCTATTGAGATTTCAGCACCAGACAACAGCAGTTAATCCAAAAATAGAGTAAGGATCTAGACTGTTTCCTGCCAGTGACATTCATAACTTTAATGTGACCCATCTTCAAGCAAAGTTTGGTAACAGTGGGGCTGGTGTCACCGTCATGGCTGGGCATCAAAATCAAGTTTCAAGGTTACTATGACCGTTGTTGGTCTGGAGTCAGGGATATGGGAAGCTTTATGACATCACCAGATTCTGGCTACAAGCGAATCTTAGGCCGACCCGATCAGACTTAATGGCTACAAGCGAATCTTAGGCCGATCAGACTTAATGGCTACAAGCAGTAGGTTTTGTCCTGATCATAATTAATGGCATCAAGCTGTAGGCCGACCCGATTGGACTTAATGGTGGGGTTAGATTAGGCTAGTTTCATGAATTCCGATCAGTTTGGCCTACCGCTCGTAGCTATTAAATCGGGTCAGACTAAGATTCGCTTGTAGCCAGATCTGGTGACGTCATAAAGCTTCCCTATGACTCAAGACCAACAACAGTGATAGTAACATTGAACCTTGATTTTATAGCCTGGCCGCGATGGGGACACCAGCCCTCTATCGACACATACATGCGCTCTATCGGTGGTCAAGTGGTTGCAGTGCTGCACAATACATGTTTAAATAATACCTTATGTTTTTGACTGATTACAATGTATCAAAATCTAAAATTAGAGCACTCTATTTTGAGTGTTTCCCTACTGTGTCTCTAACTGATGTCTCGTGACACTTGATACATGTTAATGCAGATATATGTAGCATATTTTGAACAGGATAATGCTGCATGTAAAAATGTTGTTTTATCAAACCTACCACTAATTTCTTGGAGACCTGTACCTACCTACCTATTTCATTTTATCATTTAATTTTTTCAAGCTGTTTTATTGTCTAATATGTGAGCGTATAAACACATGACCCATAGGACATAAGTTATAGCACTAGGTACCTACCTGGTGAACTTACCTTGACCTGGTGCGGTTCAGGTTCCCAATTCAGTTGCTGGCACTAGGTTAAAAAATAATGATTGATGCATCTATTTTTGTAGGCAAAGTGGGCGGAGCTTGTCATAGGCACTACTTAAATGGAATGTTTCACCTTTCTGGAATTTGTCAAATATATGCCAGCTGTAGTGAAAAATATGAAGTAAGTGCTGCTGAAAACAATGGTGATATTTGTTTTCTTGGAAACCTCGCTTAACTTCTAAAAATTAAGTTTGTAATATTTGGTTTGATGACATATTGAGCTATAGACTGCTGCTGATTGGCTGACAAAGTGGGATTGGCTGAAAAAGTGGCTTTCAGCCAATCAGCGGCTGTACCAGCCTGGAGTAATTTTGCAAATGGTAAATTAAATTGTTTAAAAATGGTTAAAGGGAAATAATGACCTTTTGATTTTGTTAGCAACAATTTCTTAGGCTACCGCTATGGTTTTAAAATTATTTTATTTAAATTTAAGAATTAAATAAAATGATTCCCAAATTCGAAGTTGTAAGTTTGGGAAAAATACAAAACAAGTACCTTGTGTACTTCATGAAGGTCATTGACAAATTCGCCCTTCCCTACCATTGTTTACATCGATTGCGGCATTTTTGGAGGCTCTGTGACATTTCCGATCAAACTGAGCGCTGCTTGGACACACGCTAGTAGCGCTTTCGTTCTCCATGGCAACCAGGCGTCAGCCAATCAAAAGCCAGAAAGGGAATACGTTCTGGCTTTTCATTGGCTCACGCCTGGTTGCCATGGAGAACGAAAGCGCTACTAGCAACAACTCGCCACAATGGTTAAGTGCGCCGAGAAGCATGACAATGCTTTGTAAACAAATCGCCGACGCTAAATAGGTCGCCGTCGATGTGCATCGATGAGCTTCCGATTTAATTGCCAGTTTTGTGTTATTGTTTGTTAGTTTTTTGGGGACAAATTATTATTTTCATGATAATATAAAGCATAGTGTTATATACAACCACAGACAAATTATACAATACTCCTAATGTTGAAAACAAATGAATTTATTTTCAAAAATTGAGGGTCGCAACTACTAACTATGCCGCCGTTGATGTGCATCGATGAGCTTCCGATTGTATTGCCACTTTTTCCAATCGCTGTTAGTTTTAGAAGATCGCCGGGCATATAATCACAACAAGCAGAACGCACAATATATTTTCCACTTCATTGCGTAAAAAAACAATACGGGAAAAGCCCGCAGTTTGATGAGGACCAAAAGTACTTGCAAGTACCGGTCGTTAAAAGTGTGGAACGCTTATCAACTTTAACTTGAAATATCTTTCGGTAGGAAAGTTTTCATGCAAAATGTGATGAATTTACAATATATTTTAGTCTCGTCTGGCGATTTCAAGTGCTAACTCCATTTTTGTGGAAAAAGGTCATTATTTCCCTTTAAGTTTTGGGGAAAATGACCTTAGTAATTTAGACATTTAAGTAATGGCCCAAGGTAATGGCTATCTCAGTTTAAAACAAATACAAAGGTGAAACATTCCCTTTAAGGATAACAAAATTGACACAATTATTGACAACATTTCACTAAAAAAACATGGAAAATGGCCAGTCTCCAAAAATAATCACACCATCTGATGCCCAAGTGTTTACTACATCAACCTTGGTCACAACTCAAACTGTTTACATACGTTTTTTTTTGTTTGTTTTGGGAAAGATTGAGACACCATCATGTGGTGACAAATTACATCAAATATGTTTGTCATTTTCTTAAGATAACCTTTTTAAATTTCAAGTATATATTTTTAAAGTAAATCAAACTAAAACTAAAAGAACAAGGCCAGAGTGGGCCCTATGGAGGACACGAGGCCCTCTGGAGGCCACAGCTAGCCCTCTGGAGAGGTCAGGGTGGGCCCCTGGAATCCAGAGGGGGCCCTATGGTGGTGAGAGTGAGCCCTCTGGAGGTCAGAGTTGTGGTCGTGAAGGTCAGAGTGGGCCCTCTGGAGATCAGAATGGACCCTCTGGAGGTCAGAGTTGTGGTCGTGAAGGTCAGAGTGGGCCCTCTGGAAGCCAGAGGAGTCCCTTTGAAGGTCAGAGTGGGCTCTCTGGACTCTGGAGGCCACATGGAGCCCTCTGGAAGCTGGAGGAGGCTCTGGAGATCAGAATGGGCCCTCTGAATACCAAAGTGAGCCCTCTTGAGGCCAAAGAGGTCCCTCTGCAGGTCGGAGAGGGCCCTCTGGAGGCCACAGTGGGCCCTCTGTAGGCCAGGGTGGTCCCTCTGAGGTCAGAGTGGATATAGCCTTGTAGTTGTGGTGCCCTTAAACCCAAATCATGGGCCCCTGGAATCCATATAGGATCCTATGGAAGCCAGATGGGGCCAAACAGGTGTGAGTGAGCACTCTGGTGGTCAAAGTGGGCCTCCTGGAGTTCAGAGTGGGCCCTCGGGAGACCAGAGGGGCCCTCTGGAGGCCAGAGGAGCCCTCTGGAGGCCAGAGAGGCCCTCTGGAGGCCAGAGGGGCCCTCTGGAGGCCAGAGGGGCCCTCTGGAGGCCAGAGAAGCCCTCTGGAGGCCAGAGGGGCCCTCTGGAGATGAGAGTGGGCCCTCCGGACGTCGGAGGGGGCCCAATGCTATGCAGAGGGCCCTCTGGAGGCCAGAGAGGGCCCTCTGAAGGCAAAAGGGACCCTTTGAAAGCCAGAGCGAACCATCTGCAGGTCAGAATGGGCCCTCTGGAGGCAGGAGTGGACCCTCTAAAGATCAGATTGGGTCCTCTGTGGGACAGAATGGGCCCTCTGAAAGCCAGGGAGCCCTCTGGATGTCAGAGTTGGCCATCTGGAGGCAGGAGTGGTCCCTCTGGAAGTGAAGACCAAATGGGGCCCTCTGGAGGCTGGAGTGGGCCCTCTGAAGATCAGAGTGGTCCCTTTGGAGGTCAGATTGGGCCCTCTGAAAGCGAAAAGGCCGCTGTGAAGCCAGAGGGGGCCTCTGGAGGTATTAATGGGCCCTCTGAAAACGAGAATGGCCATCGTGAAGGCAGATGGGCCCTCTGAAGGCCAGGATGGTCCCTCTGGAGGACGGATTGGACCCTCTGGAAGCCAGGGTCCCTCTGGATGCCAGAGTTGGCTCTCTGGAGGCTGACTTGGGCCTTCTGGAGGTGGAGGCAGCAGTGGGACCTCTGGAGGTGGATGCCGGAGTGGGCCCTCTGGAGGCTACATGGGGCCCTCTGGAAGCCGGAGGGGGCCTTCCAGAGTAAACTCTGAAGGCCAGAATGGGCTCACTGGAGGCCCCAGAAGTGGGCCATTTGAAGGTCAGAGTGCACCCACTGGAAGCCAGAGGGGGGGGGGGGGCAATTAGTATCCAGAGTACCCTCTGGAAGCCAGAGTGGGCCCTCTGGTGATCACAATGACCCTCTGGAAGCCATAGGGTTTAAAAGCCATAAGTTTAAAAACCAAGCCCAGGTGTACAAATATTTTCAAATCAGCACAGGGCCCCTCGCACCGACCGAGGGCCCTTCCCAAGTTGCCCCCCCCCCCCAAGCCAGGGCTGCGACCACCCCCGAAATTATGAGTGGTTTAGCTTGGTACTGGTCAAACGTTTTCTCGCCAAAATACAGTCAAGCTCGGCCACTTTTCAGTCTGTTGTATTGTATTGTATTTAACGACTTCGGGCCATCCACACACATTGTGGCTATGCCTAGCCCGGCTTCACGAGACATAAAACAGTAGGTACATGGGGAAACAGGGAGTTGACATTCATACTCAGATACATACCGGATAAAACAATGGTGCACGGCTTACAAAACTAGGCATAAACACAAAATAGACATAAACTGGTAATGTGAAAACAATAGCACAGACAAAGCATGGCTGCCACACGTTAGTTTACACCTCGGCCTTTCATGTACACCCGCAAGTTCCGTTTAAATGAGGCAGGCCTCAGACCAGTCAGTTCGGTCGGTAAACTGTTGTAAAGACGAGGGACTCGGTAGGAAAACTGACGTCTACCAGCTTCAGTGCGGATTGCGGATGCGAGGTATATGGAACTGCTCGTCCTGTCGTGTGCGCCTTTTGCGATGTGCAGCATTTCGGCTAAATAGCGAGGCCAGAGATGCAGGTTCCTCCCACCACCGTGCACGTTGGGCCAGAGTGAGAGAGTGATATTATGATAGCTGTATGGAGGTGAGCCACCCTGGGCCACTCAAAACGTCCGAAATATGGTCAAATTTACGCCTTCCAGACACTATCCCTGGCACAAAAATTGATCACTCTTCGGAGCTGCCTGTGATTTCTGTCTGAGCAGTTGCCAAAAACGGTTATACAGTAACGTACGTGTGACATAACCAAACCGTGGACGATAGTGGGAACCACTTTTCGCGGAAGATACTGCCGAATGTGACTGAGTCCGATCAGTAGCCCGAAGCATTTCCGGACAACATGCGCGACGTGAGCGTCCCACGACAGACACGGGTCAAAAATCACGCCCAGGTTTCGCACCGTTCGTTCCGGACCAATAGTTTCCCCACGGAAACATATTTTGATTGGTGGTACGTTACGGAAGTTCTGCCGGCTGCCGAACACCATCAACTGCGTTTTGGAAGCATTCACTTTTAGACAGGTCGCTCTGAACCACATGTCAAGGGAGGAGAGGGAGCGTTCCATGCGATCAACCAGTGCACCGATGTTATCTTTGCTGCCGGTTACTAGTATCTGCGTGTCATCGGCGTACTGAATAACATATGCCTCAGGAACAAAGTAACTCAAGTCGTTGGTGAACACGCTGTACAACAACGGCCCGAGGGCAGATCCCTGGTAAACGCCTATACTGTTCGGAAGCGGCTGGGACAGGTACTTGTGTCCGGAGCTGGGATCAGCGATGGATACACTTTGGGTGTGATTGATAAGGTAGGACCGAAACCATTCTGCATCGACTCCATGCAGTTGTAATTTAGTCAGAAGTTTAGTGTGATCGATGACGTCAAAACATTTACTTAAATCGATCAGACAGAGGAGAGTAAGATCCCCCCTGTCTGTCGAGGACAATATATAATCGGACACTGATCAGGGCAGTTTCGGTAGAATGACCTGGCCTAAACCCATGCTGAGCAGGA